>CAJNIZ010000712.1:0-31172 GCA_905231905.1 Symbiodinium pilosum | reverse complement strand
TCTTGAGCTTCTTAAAAGGGCTCCCGCAAGTGAAGTCGGGGCCTATCTCAGGCTTTGAGTAGAAAGGAGGCTTTGTGTACTTGATCGGTTCACGCCATCCTCCAGGTTTCCCAGCCTAGTATCCTTAGGGACCTTAGGGATACTTGGGGATTGTAAGGGGAATATTGGGGGGGTTGCCTCTTGATGATTCTGTTGGGATTCTACTGAGAAACTCGCATGCCAAGCTTGGCAGGTTTAACCAGCCAAAGGTTCCTGATGCAAGACAACTATACCCCTCCCCCAGAATCCCAAATATTGGCTCTTTGGCAACCTGTCAGACATGAACACCATAGAAGACCTATGTCTGTGGCACTGTGGCACATGGTTAGGCCCGTTCCCAGCCCTAAACCCCTAAATCCTGAAACTCCTAAACGCATGCAAAACTATATATCCCTACATACTGCCACATACCCCTTTAACAAAACATCCAGGCCTCATGCTCAGGTCAGGCATCACACAGGAGACTGAGCTGGGCTTAAGCCCGAAGAAGAACTCCTAAGCTGTTCAATTGTTTTCAACTCTTAGGGTCTATGTTTTAGGGTTCAGGGTTCAATTGGTTTAAGGCTTAGGTGCCAGTAAATCTCTAGGGTCCTTTTTCCAAAAGCTTTTTTTCTACATTCCTCTTACACACCCCTGCTTGGGTTGGATGTGTACTAGAAGCATGCCAGAACGAACGAGCAAAACATGACATGGTAGTTTCCTTTCCACAGATGACGGAAAACGGTCAATATAGTAGCTTCTGCTTTTTTCATAAAGGAAAAGAGGAATGGAAACTACTACTGTAGGACTACTCATTTTTGTGAGCCCTCGACTAAGTTTGAAAAAATATTCCTGAAAGGTCCACCCAAAGCCCCCTATGTATGCCCCTAGAGGTCCCCCCAACCTAACTTTAGTCCGTAGCTCGTGTATAACAAAAGAAGAACCACTTAGCTGCCTAGAATCTGCCTTCAACCCTCGCTGCATGCTTGAGACCTCAGCGGCTCAGGCAGTGCCAATGTGATTGCTATCTGACTAGTGTTGGTATTACAAATGGATAGTCAAAGGGAAAATGAAATTGAAACTGGGGATATAAACACCATTTTAGGGTTTAGGGCCTTTGAATATTACACCCAATGATGGAGAATCACATGGAAACGAAGTGGAAAATGCCATGGCTAATGGGGTTATGTAGGGGGTGATACTGTTGATACTATGGCCTTATTACACTACAGACTCTCAAGGTGTAGGATACTGAGAGTCATGCAGGAATTTTAGTAACCACCGCAGCGTGTGCAGAAATGGTATGCAGCGGACCCAACCAAAACTGAGACCTGCTTTTTGGAGACAACCCGTAATTAAGGTCGGCAACATTTAGGAACCCTAGGAAGCATTTAACTATAGGCATTTAACTTCTTTACAATAAGAACCCCTACCTCAATATTTAAATGCTTGGGTTTAAATGCTTCCTAGTCCCCCTAAAACATATGGCAACATCATCCAAGTCTCCGACGAATAAAAAAAAACTAAACTTCCACTGCTATCAACTCCGAGCTAAAACCCCTTCATCATACAATCGGGTGCCCGGCTTTCTGCGAGCTGTGCAGGTTGAAGTATCTGAGTCAAGCTTGCAGGCCCCAACGAAATGCATGTCTTATGGTCATGATATCTGTTTTGTCGCGAGGTTTGAAGCAAAAAGAAACTCCTTCTGAAACCTGGCCTGGGTACATGAGACCCATGGCACGGGCCGGGATCAGCTGTGCGGTATCACCAGGTTGACACAACTTATGGACGATGATCTCCTTGCCACTGCACATGTAACGGAAACGGCGCCATGAACCTGCTGCTACCAGAACTCTTGATTTTCTAGGTGGAAATGTTAATTGAAAACAGATATCCAGGAAGGCTAGTTAGGGGCTCGCGCGCAAGCTTCAAAACCCCGCATCCAAAATCCTGGAGAACCCTCTGGAAATCGGGCTGGAAATCTACAATCTACCGAAGCCCCTATATCATACTATGCTGTCTTAGGTGCCTATCTTTGCAGGTCCTTGTTCTCGTGCATGCCGTAGGCAACACAACGCTCGCTGCCTTCGGGTGTGGGCACAACTTTGGGCTTAGGGCTCACGTATTAGGACTTCGGGTTTAGGGCGTAGGATTGAGGATTTAGGGTCTAGGCTTAGGGTTTACGATTTAGGGTAAATCTTCTGTGAACAGCTCTGCGTAGGGCTCAATCATCAGTAGACGCCTTACGAGTACTACCATCATGAATCTCAACATGGACGCTTCCAAGAAGGCCCCCTTCTGGGCACGCCCGCAAGAAGGAATATAGAATTTTGCTGTATATATGTAAAGGAGGCCCCTTCTTTGGAACTACCTATATTTCTGCTCTTCTTCCTGTATGATCAAACTTTGCCCTGGCACGACCAGCACCGGCGCCGCTGGCAAGTACCAAGTGACGGCCTTGGCCCACTGGGGCTCGAGGTCCGCTACGGATCAAAGAGTTTTTTTTCAAAATTGCCGCTAGCACTCCTGGGGGGGGCCCCCAATGTGGGGACGTTTAGACTTTCCCTTTGTCGGCTCCTATATTTGCATTACAAACCTGACAATACGTGCCCTAAATTTCTTGGAGTTCGCACTGATGTTGCAAAGCTTGAACCTGCAGCTCAAATTGCGCGCGAAATCACGAAACCGCCCTTACGTTTAGATGGCTCTGAAACCGCAAACACCGTAAATCCTTGCGTGTTCTGCTGAGTTACTCTCAGGATCAGAGTCTGACCGTTTCTCCACGCGGAATGATGATGGACATGTGCTGGCCATGGGCTGGGGACGGGGCTAAGGGATCGAGGCTGAGGGTTGAGTTAGGAAGTAATAATAAGACTACGAGTAAGAATAGTAATAGCAATAATGACAGCAATAATGGTACTTAGCGCAATACAGTAGTAATGGTCATGTTGAACGTGCCTGGATTCCACAAGGTTCATCTCGTTCGCAGCTGTGGATCTGCAAATGATGACTGCCGAACGCATGCAGGCCTGAGTCGAACGGGCGGCCCGCCGCTCAGGTAAATGGGCGCGACAGATGGTAAACATATGCTTACTGGTTCTGAGTAGGGAATAATGGAAAATTACCATCTAGGGGTTTCCAGTATTCCCTTTTTCCCTACTAAGCACCAGTGAGTATGATAGCTTTTGATAACCAGCTTTTACCTCGAGACCGGTGGCGTCTAAGTGCAAACTGCAGCCCCTACGATTCTGCCTCGTGCAGCCCGCATCTCCCTGGGCAAATCCGAACCCACCATCAAACCTTCAATGCGCGGTTGGGGAGTTGTATTGTAGTTGGGAAAGGGACGGACACCAGCCAAGTTGCCCAGCCATGGAAATGGAAGTGGGTCAAGCGGATAAACCGAGCCTCAGGTGGGCTTTAGGAAAAGGGTGACCTATGCATAGCGCAATAACCTAGGGCTTGTCTTATAAGGATCCACGAAAGGATCACGAGTTTGTAGAGGATCCCCCAAGTTTGAGCTCTTGGAACTTAGAGAGCTCGACAGCCCTAAATTTCTGACAGTCTTCAGAGACAGCGATCAAACTACTTTGCGTGTAGCTGCCTGTTCACGCTGACTTGAAGGCTTGAAGCCAGACACCTAGTTTACGAGCCATATCCCATGCCATTCTCCAAGACTCACAAAGAATAGGCCCGTCCCTCGTTGCCCCGAGAAAAGAACCCTTGCGTTGGCGCATGCTTGCTTCAAAGCATTTCAAGGCCCTGCCCCCCATATGAGGCCGCCGCTTGAACCGGCGCGGCGAAGAAGGCTCTGGACTTCTCGTCAGGACCGGAAACGCCAGTGAATATGTTGTCAATGGCGTTCCTGCATACGCTGGTTCTGGGCCCTCACCCGAACTGTAAACTCTAATCCTGAGGTTTAAGTTAGGGTTGCTGGAGTGGCATGGAAAACACCAGAACTTCAGTTGAGTGGCCAGTCGCTTCCCACATCTTGCTTGTACTGGACCTTGAAGCTCCACACCCAGTCCTGGCAAATACTGGACCCTAGGGATATGTAGAGAAAATCACAGATGAACTACAGGCGGGTGGACGTCAATTAGGGATTGTGTAAGGACTATTTGCGAACTACACCGGGAAACGCCTTGTACGCTTCGAAGAAGTACAACTCATGATGCTGGGACCTCATCAATGAGCGAAGAGTCTGGCCCCTAGTGTTTAGCATAATTTCCATGGTCCTGTACCATAGATTTTGTGGCCAAATCCACGACTGAGGGTAGGCGCGTTGTTTACCCCAGATTGCTCCTGGACTCCATCGTGGGGATATTTCCCCTGGAGCACGACTCCACCAACCGACTTGATACCCTGCACAAGAATCAACACGGGGGAGGTTTCGATTTTTCCACAACTAGGACGCATTTCATGTCTGGGAGCTTGTGCAAAGGAAAAACCTTGTGCTGCTGCAGCGTGCCCAAAGAATGTAGTTCTGTACACTGCGCCCTTCAGCACAACAACTCATATGCCTTACCTCTTCAATGAAAGAGCCTAGGCACCTTCAGGTCAAACTGCATCCAGTCATCCAATGCTTCCTTCCTCAGCTGAAGGGGCTGTATTCGTGGAGCTTGCACCTGCAGTCCTTTAGATTCAATATGCAATGCGTGTCTGCAAGATACTCCTCCAGATCTGGGGCCCCAACCCATTGAAGCGAGAACCATCAGGGCAAAACCCACCCACATTGTTGTCGAGCATGGATTTGTCAGCATTCCAGGATCCGAGGGTGCTGTACGTCCTCCACAGGCTGAACATCAAACTGCACGTGGCCTTTCGAAGAGCCAGTGACTGAGCCGGCCAGTCAGCTGCTCAGGAATAGGGACATTCCCCAAGCATAGTGGCTGGTTTTTTTTGGACCTTTGGTTTGGCAGGGCATTCCCATACAGTGAATATACGTGCAGGAGACGTTAGGACGAAGCCGAAGATACAAGTGAACCAGAAACTAGAATCAAGCCTGACCTGGTTTCGTGTTTCGTGTTTCGGGGGCTAGGCTGAGGCTTTGCGGGATCTGAGGGCACTTCTTTGCGTGTTGGAGCCGTGTTCCGTTTAACTTGCTTGGAAGGGAACTCAGCCCGCCCAAGACGGTCCACCCGAGACTTCCAAACGCAGATCTCGAGCTCCCTCTTGCTACCTAGGCAGTCCTGTCAACTTCTGGAATGTTGAGGACTTCGTAGATGCATTTGTCGGCTTGGCCTTCGGCGACCTTGGAATCCAGCACACAGCAAACTTTGACCATTACGCTCGTGGGATTTTACATTTTTCCTCAGAGAGTCGACTCGTTTGGGTGTAGTCCTGTACAATCACGGGATGGTTCCTTTACAGTGTGCCCGCCTTCTGCCGCAAGTAAGCCGAGGCCTGTGTCATCTCCTGGCATAATGACACATGTAGCAGAAGTGGCTTGTAGCTCATGGTCAAACACTCTTGGAGGCTTTTGGATTTTGAAAGCGCAGAGTTGACACGATCCTCCAGGGAAAGGCCATAGTTCCAGGTCATCAGCTCCATCACAGCCCAATCCGAAACATCCTCTGCCTTGAGGCCTTAGATCCATTCAAATTCAATCCACCTCTGGCGGAGAGTTCTAGAAGTTCTTCCAAGAAAAAATACCGTTTGCAAGGCAAGGCCTGCGGAAGTAAGCCTGCTTGTGGCAATGATGTAACAAGGCCGACTCCAGCGCGCTCGGATAATGTCACGTAACCGGAAACCTTCCTATGTGTGAACTGCGCAGCTTTTTGACAAGCGTGGGTTGTGAGTGACAGATTCTGGTTGAGCCTTTATAAGGTAAGTATTTGTTCATTTAAGGGTGACGGAACAGGGTTTTAGCATTGGGTTGGGGTTACCGGTGAGCTTTACCATTGAGGTTTAGGCTGCTGGGGCTAAGGTTAGACTTGCAAATTCCGCTCATTTAAGCTCATTTGCCGGGATTTAGAGTTAAGCTTCGGATTTCCAGCACGGGCGGAAATTCGTTGCTTCGGCTTTGTAGCCCTGGCGTTTAGGGTTTAGGGTGTTCGGGGTGTCCTTGCTTCCTGCTGTCATTGTTGATTCAAACAATTATCGACTGATGCTTTGCTTGGGTGAGATGCTAAACCTGTTCTTCTTATGCACCGCCGCTGCACACGCCCGCGGTCATCGCCGCCGCTGCCCGCACCACCACCGCCAACCCCACCATTGCTGGCACTGTTGCTGCGCTCTCCTGAAATCTCCTGAACACCTCTACCAAACCTATGAAAACTGCTGCTGCCGCCTCTAGTATTACATGTAAGGACTAACAACACTTCAAAACAAGTTTTGGCAAGCTGCCCTGGTTGATGGCCAGGGGCTGTTCGCCACCTCGGCTTCAGTGAGACTTTCAGGCCTGGAGCCTTGAGCACCGCGAGTCAGAAGTCGGAAAAACCATGAAGGCGAATGACACTAGGAACCTCTTCAACTAATCCGTGATGAGCCAACTGCTTATGAAGCTCTCTGCCGGTCAACCTCTGACAGTCAAGATCTGTCAGGGTTAAGGAAGTCAGATGGCTGGCAAAACAAGGGGGTGGGACGTGAAGGTCAAAACTGGGTTCTGGAGGCATTGCTTTGATGAACCTATTTGTGATCCCAGCTACGGCTCGCCTTTGAGGTTATTACCTCGAACCGTTGTGATGGTTCCTAGTGGCAACAAATCCGAAGCCTGGACAAGTCAGTGCTTCACCGGCCTCTGCGTGATCCTTTACCGCGTCCCACGTTGCTTCCTTGCGGCTCCAGTCTCAAGGTTCAAGGGTTAAAGGCTTGGCCCTTTAAGAGACCGTCGTGATCCACGCGCATTGTCCACTCCAGGCCCAATGAGCGGGGTTTCCTCCAAAAGAAGCCCCAGAACCACTCGCGCACAGGTTTGTGGAGTTCGAGAAGGGGCTGAAGAATCGGAATTTCATTTGGTACTTCTTATCATAGAAATCGCCTTACAGTAGAAGTTCTGGATATGCATTCAGGCTCTTCTTGTACTAGTGGTCATAGAGAGCCTGAGACGTCACAGCAGACAAGTCCATGCTGATTCAGTGCAGCTCAGTGGCCGTCAACAAGCCTTAAGTGGTGCAATCTTCAGGAATCACTGTCGCAACTCCTAAGGGCCATTCCTGAGTAGTAGCTTTGGGCTGTCTGGAAGCTGCAAAACTGAAATTTTAACTGATCATCTTGCCAAGAAGCACATAGTCTCGCACATTTGAAGCACAGACCACAATCCAATTCGTGGAGCCCAGGTTTCTCTTGGGATCCGTCTGCCATTCCGTGCCGTAGAAAACCACACCTGTGGATCTCTTACATCGCTGCCCCCGCAGCCCCCGTCCACTCGTAGGGAATCAAAGAATGCACTACCATCTTCTTGGGGAGTTGTAGGGATCCAGTCCTCCACTCCCTACCCGACAGTAAGGAAAGTCCAATATACTTTCTACGTGTTCTAATTGTGTAGTCTGGCTTGATCTGGCCCTTTGCAGCTCATTGAGGCTTCATTCGTTAGCTTGCCTGCCAAGATTCCCTAGAAATCTTTGCACAGCTGGCTTGACCCTTGCAAGAGCTTAGATGCGGTGACATCCTGACCTCTAGGCGTCCAGCTTCTGCAGCTGCGCAGATGCCACCCGCTCATGCAAACCGCATGAACCGAGAAAAGCCGATAAAATGGTCACCGCACGCGCACAAGTCGCCACGTTTGGTTCAGGAAGACAGCAACGACGACGACGCACACCGACGACGACGACGACAAGAACAATATGATCCAGAGATCTCCAGACTGCCCGTGACTTCAGTACTAAACCCAATCCTGGGGTCTGCAACGTGCATCAGGCTTCATTGGAGAGGGTCGTGCCCCAACTTTTGGATCTGCGCGATCGTTCTCCCTTACCTCACCATATTGGGATTGGTGTTGAAACGAGACTAAGAGCGCGCAACAAACCAACCAACATGCAGAGCAACAGTGAAGTTGCGACTAGATCGTGGCCTTTGGCAGGTTTTGTGGATCCCAACTTTTGCCTGCGTTGCCATCTTCGTGCCCATGAGCGACGTCCATCCTGACATGAGCCACGGAAAAGCTTTACCAGCACTGGCAGGTAGGCACCGACCCCAAGACCGAAAATGCATCCTACATGGCATTGCCCATGACAGCTTCTAGGCAGAGTCAGACGCTCATGTGAATCCATGCCAAGGCTCAGATCCACTTGCAAGATGCGGCCCTTGTGTTCTGCAGCTAGATATCCTCAGCTTATGGGCTTCTCTCCCAACCAAGGGTGACGTCCCTCATGAAGGGCTTTCGGAAGCAGAGCACACCACTCTCTAGCTGCTGTGAAGGCATATGGGAATACTACTCCGGCAGTTGAAGCTGCAAGAATCCCACAGAACAAGGAGGCTCTTCAAAGCCCTGGGTTTATGGCATGGGCTCAAGCTCGGGGTGTCTGAAAAAAGCCTTGTACTACAAATCATCCACCAGAGCTACGTAAGTCTGTTGCATGACAGAGAGCGCGTAACGGAGCAAATCGTGTACTCTTGCTTCAGAATGGGCCCAAACGAGTATTTCGTCCTGCCACAAAATCAAAAGACTCTGGATTCCGAGGAGGGGCGTAAGGCAGGATGCAGTGTCCAGGCTTTCAGTTGCCTATTCTAGCCTCAGGGGGGGTACTCTAGGGGGGGGATTACATTTTTGAGCTTCATATCGAAGATTACATGGGAATCGGCTTTTAATATTACCTGACCTTACGTAGCATTTTTAATCCACGGCCCTCGTCTCGTTCGCCTTGTTATATTTCATCTTGTATTGTACCTTGACAAAGTCAGCTGATCTGGCTCTCCATGTCGGAGTATATACTTGGCTCATATTGCAGAGGAAACTGTGGCCTATCTCGTTCACTCCACGGCCCCTATTTACTTCCCAGACGAATGCTAAACCCGGATGCAAAAACACCAACGCGCCTAGCCTTCTACTCTCTTACGCAAATAATGCGGCTGCTCACATGTCAGCACATGTCAACATCTCTGGCACCTTCCAGCCAACCTTCACAGTTCAGCAACCGCAGTTCCCAAATGAATGTGGGTCTCTAAAAAAAAGGTATGCTTTCTGGCAAACGTCGCTTTTAAATGACCCCATGCATTTTCATAACATCAAAAACCGATGGCCGGGGTAAAGGTAAAGACACCATCATCTTGTTCACGTCTCATTCGGCAGAAGAATGACAAGAAATGTTGCCTCAGACAAGGGTTCTTGAAAGCCTATTGACCGCCTCGCCGTTCGGGAGTCTCCAGCTGATCCGAAGAGGTACTTGACACGAGCAGCTGCGCCGCTTCCTTGCGCCTGCAAAATTCCAGAGGCATCCAAAGCACGTTGATGTAAAAAGTGAAGTCCCCTTGCCTGCATTATGTACATACCCATTTGTTCCCAGAACTTCTGCCGTCATCATCTCCGAAATTGTCGTCCCGTCTCGCTGTGTGGTGATGGTTGCGGGGGCAATGGGAATGTAGGATGATCGGTCAATTGCCACGACTGACGATGCCCGGACAGGAATCCCACCTGTTCTTGTTACAGAAAGCCGTCAACAAACAACTTTAGCAACACTAACATTATTGCTATTAGTACTACACGTACTATTCAATTTGTAAATTTGGCTACAATTACTACATTTATACTATCTTAGACTATAATTTTCTACACTATACTATACCATATGATACCGCATTATGCTATACTATACTATATTACAGTAAAATATACTAACACCTGTGTCGGCTTGCAGGATGGCTGCGCTCCGGTACCCCAGCCTCGTAGACTTTCGCTTGGCCTTAGTGCTGCCAGTGCTGAGGCGGAGCGAACGGAGCCACCGGCATCCCTTGAGAAAATGTGACCGCAGTGGTTATCATGGTATATTGGCATGCTTGCACAGGCTGCAGGGCTGCTGAAGAAGATCGAAATCAACATTCGAGTGAAGTGGCCGCCGGTGACCACGCCCGCAAAATCACCAACTGCGCTCCGCCAGTTCGGAGCGGCGTCCTCACAGCTACAGTAGCATAGCAAAAAGCGATAAGACGCAGGGCTCCTGTGACAAGTGTCCTGCTCAACCTAGGTTCCATGCTTACAGAGTCAGAATTCTAACCGTGGACCGTCCTACCAACGGTGCTGTTGGTTGATGCGAGAGCAGCTGATTATAGGGTGCGCACTACAAGAGTACCGTGCAAGGAACCAACCTTCCAGAAAGGGACAAACACATAAACCTATGGCTGGCACCTTAGTTGATTGGCAGCTTTGTTTGGTTGATGAGTGCGTTCGGAAAAATGCAGACCCCAATTCCGTCAAGATTGCTCTGTCAGTGGCCTGCAGTGTAAGCACCCTAAGTGCCTAACTCAAGCTGTACAGGACAATCACTTTACTAGCTTACTACTTTCTCTCCATGCAACTCTTGAAAAGAATCCCAAGGCCTGGCCTTAAGGTCAATAAGCTCAACAGCGAAGTCTAGGTCTTTGCCCAGTCAGAGTCCTCGCTCTTGAACCAGGAAACCATGCCTTTGCTGCGGGCGTAGTCCTCCGAAGCAGAGCCACCGAAGCCGAAAGCTACTTTGTCTGAACATCCTTCTTCAATGTTGCCCTAGAAAGCCCAGGGGAGACTTTGCAGCTTTGGCGTCTTGACTTTAGATCTTACGTGTAAAGCATTCTTAAACAGGTGATTGAAATTCTGGCGTTGCCGATCGGTGGCGTCTTTTGTGACCGTTTGATGTTTTGGAAATGTACAAGGGCGTCGCTCCGTTTCCTTAACTTAGGCGGACATCATGGCACCCAGAAGCCGCAAGCTGAACTAGGACAGCCCCCGGCTTGTTCCCGAACGAGTCAACTTGCGACATGCCCGAGTCGTTTGCCACTATCAGTATCCGCTTTTGTCGGTCGTCAGTTGGAATGAAGCGTGGCCCTGCATCATATATGCATCAACAGGAAAAAAACAGTTGAGCACACTCTAAACCTAATCTGAATCCCTAGGTCCCCCTACACCTTGGAACGTTAATACTCCCAGCTGAGGCTCAAGATGTTGCACTTGAAAACGCTCCGAAGTCCTTGGTCCCCGGACCGCTCGGTGGGCTTAGGGCTCGGAGAGTTACAGGATGGAGTGCTGCTAGGGGCCTTTTAGGGTGCAGGGTTCTTGGGTCCAGCAGGCCTGCAAGGATGACGCATCAGAACTTGGAACACACCTCTGCACTGGTTTCCATTAAGTGGAAACTTTTGGGGGAAACTTACGCTGACGGCCTGGGGTTTGAGGAACTGTTGACTTCCCGAGCTGTCGGAGTTCGTCTGGCAGGATACGAGAAGATCATGGTCTAAGGCTTATCTTGCCCGGTGCTGATTCGAATAGCTTCTTGCTTCTTTTCCAGGCAATCCAAAATGGTGAACATGACGCACGGGCCGTAGCGCAAGGCTAGTCTCCAACTGCTGCACCACGCTGCACCAGAGACGGGTCCAGAATCCACACTATTCCTGGGCATGGGGCTTGGCAGTTTCCAGGACTGGCTAAGCAAAACGTGCGAAGCGGGTTGTTCTGACAGAGTTGAACCTCTCAGGTTGCCGAGAGCCAGGCACCTTTTCCTTGATGGGGTTGGGAGAATTACATGATCTGCATGTCTAACAACTCCCTGCTCAAGGATGTGAGGCTGTTCTCAATGAAGCCTGAACTTTGGGTATTCACACCCAAAGCCCTTTTCTTGTTCAGCATATGAATTAATCTGGCTGATGGGTTCTAGGTATGTTTGGGGGGAAGTGTCTAGGACTTCGGATCCAATCCCTCATGACCCATTGAGCAACAAGGAGTCTTAGGGTTTGGGGCTTTGGTTTGGCTTACATGTTAGGCCCGCTGATGGTCTCTTAAAACTCATGGAGATATCCCTATTCCGGTTTCTAAAGGTTACAATAGGTGACATGGGCACAAGATAGAGAGACCACACTGGACCACCTCAGGGAAGGGGTTACAGGCATTAGGCCATTAGGCCTACTACAGGGATAAATTCCTTCATTCCAAATTCAGCATAAATCATCTCCAGTCTGACTGGCGCCTACCAAGTAACTCAAAGTATTCGGCGTGGAATGTTCGCTGGATGGGTTGTGGGCTGGGAATCGGCAACTCCAAATTATACCCTCTCTCCTCCACCCTCCCCTGTCCTTTGGAAAACCCCAAAGGCGTACGCAAGCGATCAGTGCTCAGGATGGTACTGGAAGGCATTTTCTGACATGCGAATGATTCTTACACAGGTTGAGGATGAGAAGTCAGGGTTGAAGCATATATGATATATTACTACAAGGGCCTGGGTTTAGGGCTTACAGGTTTGATGTTCGGTTCTCCCCGCAGACATTCAAAGTGATGCTTGCTCTGGAGAGAAACCCATGATCCCGTCTGCAGAATGGTAGACATCACCTGTCTTCCAAGAAGAATCTTGCTGCTCAAACGCAAGGGGCTTTCCAAGATAAATTTGCTGGGTGGACACACTTTGAGCAGCATTGCATTGCCTACTGCTTTCAAGCGCTGGCACAGTTACCAAGCAGTGGCTTTTGCCTATTCCCAAACAGGCGGGCTCCCTTCCGAGAGTAGACGAGCTGCTGATGCATCCGGACGAATCGCCGGTTGTAAGGACTCCACAATGCCACATCCTTGGGTCCATCTAGGAAAACGCCAAACAATTTATCTCTTTCCAGCAATAGCATGCAGAACAGAACCACAATGCTGGAAGAAAACAGGACAATAAAGTGTGAGTTCTGAAGAGCGGGACGGAGACTTTCCACTTTGGAAATCAAACGCCTTAGAAACAACATGTGCCAACATGCTACATGAAACGCTCGCATGCACCAAAATCGCATCTGCGGAAAGATGCCGAAACTCACCATTTCAATCCTTCTGAAAGTGAAGAGTCTTCTCGAAGCTTAGAGGCGCTGAAGGCCAACAACAGGGTGCCAAGCCAAACAATTTTCTTGAGACATCGGCCACAATTTTCGAGCTAATTGATGCGCTGTTCTAAAAGGTGTAGGATCACGCCACATGAACAGAGCCACCACAGCTCGGAATTAAGCAAATTTGTCTGCTTGCCAAAATATATGGCTATGTAGGTCAAAGCATCTTTCGGAAACCCAGCTTTTACTGAAGGCTTCATGTGGCTGAAGGCTGGAGGATAAGTATTCAATCTTCATCTCTATTTCAAGGCAACACACGCCAGTTTTCAATAGACCGTTCCTCAAGCGTAATGTGCGTGAACTTAAATGCTCCCGGAGGTTGAAGAATCAAGTGTTGCGGGTGTCAGGAGTTCTGGCAGACAGAAACCAGAGAAAGTATGTTCAAACCTGACCCTGTAAACCACCGTGGTTCACAGCCTGAGCGGCCCCATGTCCCAGCTCGATGATCTGGAATCTTTCCCAGGTGTATGCTGGCAGAGCAAAGTTCCGGGTCCAGGGAATAAGTGACCCTTACTGAGTAAGGGTGACAAAACAATGCAGAGGTTCGACACACTATTACCTCTCGGGCTTGGATAAAGAGTGATGGGCCGATCAACGACCCGATTCTGTCGCTTCGTGGTCAATCCGTAAGATTTAAGTCTCAGGTGTACGTAGGTCCTAGGACTGGCAGGTACAAAACATTCTCAAGCCAATTGGGCACGCCCTTACACAGGGAGGTATCAGCTTATGGTTTGCGCCCCATGCGAAGACGTACCTTGTGTGGTGAATGTAGGTTTTGCCAATATTTTTGTCACATCTTCACATGAATCCTTGCTAAGAATAGGCCTCGGGCTCCCTTCCCTCAATCGTGCATGAAGCCCGGTGTTGCTGCACTTGCCACATGTTCCGACAACAGCTAGTCACAACTGAGCATGGTAAGTCCCTCTCTGCCACACAGGCTTCGTTTTTGACAGTACAGGGCTAAGTGAAAGAAACTTGGCTTGTGTATTGGCTGCCTACTGCAATAATTAAGTGGGATCCTAATTCCAGAGACCAACCCAGTAACTCTGAGATGGTCCCTGATGTGATAGAGATGGAGCCCCTGTATGTGTTTGCAACGCCAAGCCACATCCCAAGGCCCTAAACGCAAGAACACAAACACCGAACAACCTCCAACCCCTAGACGCTCAAAACTTTTGCCAGCCGCACATTCGGGAATTGCGTCAAAGTTGATGCGAACCTGGTCCAGAAGATGGTCTCTGGCATCCATTCCTGGGTGAAATTGGCAGGGCATCAGCCTTTTTGTGCCAAGGGTTCCAGGTAGCGGTTATGGCTCAAGAACGCACCAGACATGAAAAGCAACGCTGGCAGCAACAGAAGAAAGAACTTAAGTGCCCGCGGATAGGACAACATTGCGAAGACCAACGAGAAAGCAAAACAGGATCATATGCAAGATTATCAAAACTCTTGTTCATGTCTGGGCTCCAATTATAATATATGTGGTCTCCAACATACTGAGTAGGCAAGCAAAGGGTAGCATGATTTTGACAACCCGCCATAAGTTTGCCAGCCCTTCTGCTCTTTGAGTCTTCGGCTTCGCTTGGCACAGGCTGTCTGAAGAACAAGGGTATACAGTCGAAAACGGGGGCCCCGATCAAGGAGGGTCCTTATTCTTTCTAGCAATCCTCATGCTGTCGCACCTACCTGCAGGGCGCAACCAATTGATGATCACAAGACCTTGGTGTTCTACTAAAATGAAGCCTGTGGCTAGGCAGACAACAGAAGCGTCTGGGAGTTCCCTGGGTACAAGAACCCAAACCAACAACTATTCCGAGAATGCCAAAATGGCTGGCTGATCTTCGGTGAGTTGCATGCCAGGAGTGTACAGGGAACCCTAGAACAATTTTCATTTTCCCTCATGCTACTAGACACTCACTCTTCTAAACACAACATGAATCACAGCATGAGGCTTTCTCGTTCTAGTTTACAGGGTTCCCGAACCGAGACGTCAGCGTCAGAGTACTTGGCAACAGACCCTCAGCTGTGAAATGATTCAGCTGAAAATCGCTTGTTCAAGGCAAGATCTTAGGCCTGGCTACAAGTCCAGAAATTGAGGTGACAATGAAACTGGAGGCTACCACATGGAGGCGCCGAGATTCGCAAGAGTGCGTTGTTGACTGGGTTGTGCAAAGCCACTTCTCCATAACCTGGGCTCGACAAAAACCCTGGGATGGAGCTTTTTGTTGGCAGTAATGTAGGTGCAAAAACTGAAACTGTAGCAAGAATAAAGTCTTCCAGCAAACCACCGAGACCAAGAAAGAGGTGCAAACTTCCCTGAATCCAAGCACAGAACCCATGTCCACAACCATCCAGCGCTCCCACGTCCATCCGTACGGGAGGCGCCATGCCATACCACCTCAAGGACAATAGGGTTCTGGGGTTAGGTTTTCATGCTTGGTCATCGTAGTGGGCACGCGTTTGCTAGCTTCCACGCTGGTGCATATGTTTCAGAGGGGTAGCAGAGTTCCAGATGGTCATGGAGTTCCTGCAACCACGACACGCGCAGCTGGAACTCCCACATACGCTAAACATATTTAGCAATATCTAGCGCCAATATATAGTGCCCATTTTACAATTCAGCCAAGTTGATTAGGTCTGTTTCAAAAGTAGTTTTCCCTTTCAAAAGCGCTCTTCCAGGTTTGATTTAAGCCCGAATCTTGAACTTTGTAGAAGCGATTTGATCGCAAAGCAGTGACTCCTCAAAACCCCACATTTGCTGCCGGAAGCCCTAAACTCCATCTATCCCTCTAAGGGTCGAAAGGTCCTCGAGAGAGGATTCTTGCTGTGGGTTTGGATCACCTGGAGGGCTTGTGGCATGATTCGAGCATGTCTCAAAAAGGCTGCTTCTAAATCCCAAACCTTAAATCCCGTTACATAACCCAAAGTAACGGGATCCGTACCACAAAAGCCTCAACACCAGTAAAAACATTAGCTCTTGCAACCCCTAAACCTCCGGAGGCTCTGCTTCACCTATCTGATATACCTGAGTAATTATATCTTTAAACAGTTGGCCGCGAAGACTTGTTCATGCAGCGAGGAGTAGCTGAAGTCGCTCGACTCCATCTTGATGTCAGATGTTTTTACGGGCACTCTCAAAGTCCCCAAATCCCTGAGGGACAGGCTTGGGTCAACCAAGTCTTCGTCATCTCCGCGAGCGCGTAGTAAGCGCCACAGCGGGCGACTCCGAAGCCTCACTTCTTCCAATCATCGCTATGCAATCCTTAACAGGCCCCTCAATAATTTGCTTACAATATAGCCCCATATATAGCCTTGGAGAAGGCTAAAGAATTACCGCATATTACCAGCATCGTTTTGAGGTCCGAAGTACCCTACAGCAGAATTTCAAGGAATACAGAACCAGGATATTGTTGATTGGTCTGGCTTCTACATCGTTAAAAGGCCCTTGGCTTTTTGAGAAACCCCAGAACCAGAACCCCAACCACAAACAAGTGGCGGACGGAGTAGTTCAAGGTTAAGAGTTGCCTACTGGTGATCAGAAGGGAATAAGGGAATATCATATACCGCCACATAATCTATTAATAGCTTTGAAAGCCTGACTCAGGGAGGCTCCAAAATCCTGATCAGAAGCCCCTCCAATACCCAGTCTTGCCCCAGACCTGCTGGCAAGCTGCGCAATGACATCTCCTGGCCACACGGACTTTGCCACCCGCTCCTTTCGCCACGACAAGTTTCCGCTTGCGTGTGTTGTTGGGTCGCACCTTGAATGAAAAAGTCAGTTTAGCCTGTGGCTGGAAGCTGCAGGAATTCACGCTCCTGGTCCGTCTTGAAGCGGCAGGTTTGCGGAAGAGAGAATGAAACGAAACTGCTAACAGACAGCGCCCTCAAAATACCCCTTCAAACGTCGCCTAAATAAGCAACAAGGTTCCCAATAGCCAAGCAGGTATTAGCTTTACAAGCTCTTCAAACCCACGGAAACTCCATTGATGCATCGAAGCTCACCCCCACAAGGGCCCAAGAACACCAAAAGTTGCCCAAACGACCACCATTCACACTGAAACACGAACTCTTGCCTAAACCATTTGAAATTCAGGGGCCTTTTGCACCCAGATCAGCAAGCGCTCACTTGGTGTCCAGCCTTGCCTAGGTGAGAACGCAGGGGAATTTAGCTAAGAAGGTTCGGATAACTGGGCTATTCAATGGCTTCTAGGGGCCATAAGTAGACTCACTATGTCCACCTGATCCTCCAGGTAAACCCTGAATGCTACAGAGTGAATAAGGGACTACGGAGGGAATGGACAAGAAAATGGAAGCAGGGTGCTCAAGGGGGAGTGAGGGAGCAAAAGCGGGGCGTTATTCTAGAAGACTATATTGAACCCTGCACTAAAGTTATAGTATGTTCAAAGGTCCCGCACCCCCATAGGTCACCCCACCTAACTTTAGCCTGTAGGGATCTCTCGCTGTAGTACCCCTTCGTCAAGGGCAGAAATCACACAAACCCCTGAGCCTCGCCATCTGGGGTTGACTCATGGCAAGTCAAGCTAGACCTGGGGGTTTCCCAAAATTAGGGTACCTTTTTGGGGGTCCCAATAATAAGGACTATAGTATTTTAGGATCTATATTGGGGTACCCTTATTTTGGGAAACTACCACCTACACCCAAACCTTCAAGCCCTCAAAACCCTCAATCCAATGGAATGGATTTAGCTTATGACAAGGTTAAGGGTTGAGGGTTAAGCTTCAGGCCTGGCATTGATTTTGGGGCCCATTAAGGGGAGCAAAAGGTCAAAGGTTGAGAGCTCAAGATTTGGGCGCCTATTGGAAGGGATTACATGGTTATACTGGGATATAGAGGGAAATGTACGTACGATTTCCAAAAGTTAGGGACCGTTTTTCTTTTTGGGGTTCCTATAGACAGGATCCGAATATGTTTGATAATTTTCAACGCTGCAAATGCCCAGATGGACGACTTAATGTCCTCCTCTAAATGCTGTGCTCGGCCCTTTAAACTTGAGTCGATGTTGGGACTCTGGTGCGTGCTTTGTTGCATGGCCGACAGACGGCTAAGATAGGTCATATACTTCAGAAATGTCACCTATCTACTTCTCACCCTTGACAACATGCTTGCGCGCTTGGATGCCCACCAATGTTGTTGCCCCAGCCGGGGTATCCCCACCTCAGTTAGAAGTTCAGGGTTTGGGCTTTATTTTAAACGAATGGGCACTTGTAGGATGTAACAATGCTAGCAGACAGTATTGCGGGAAGCCTCGTCAGAAGCCTGAATTTCAATCTCAGCCTTCTGTTGGCTCAGTTTGCCTACCATAGGGTCCAGCAGCTGCTTTGCTCTGGGAGGCTCATTGGCGTTCCTGGAACATCTCGAGTTTGCAATACTTCGCACTTCGGTTGCGTCGGTTGCGATGGTTCACTGCCAGAGCATGTACCATCATGTACCACTCCTAGTGCTGTTGTGCCAAGAGCTATTTTCCTGGTCTGCAACTATCCCCAGGCCCTACGGAAGGCACTGCACACTGCCAAAATTTGACAGAGCAAGTGATGGACCAAGGTTTTTTGCCAGGCAGGAGGCGTCGTACCCTTGGCAGCCCTGAGGTTGACAACATCGAACTGGAAGCAACCCTTCTTCAAAGAAAACTTTGCTGATAGAAGCTGCTGCAATGCAGACAACTTCGCCAGCAAGAAGACGTCTAGGAACAGGCAAGGGCAAGAAGCACGGACCAAGAGCTGGTCGAAAAAAATTGAATGTGAAGCAGGATGTCATTCAGGGAAGCTTCAGGGCATCTCTTTGAAGGCCGAGAATGGCAAGAACCCAAAGAGGTCAAGAAAAACTGGTGCTGAGCGCGTGTACGCAAAATGGATTAGCCAACAGTGGCCGCTTTAACGCTGAGTCATGACTCTTGCCAAAGAATCGCACCCCTGCGGATAGGGCACGTAGATGCCCAGCAAGAAGCGAGAAAAGCGTACGAACATGTGCCATTATTCTAAGAGTTATGGCCGGCCAACTGTTATCTACAATCCTGGCAGTCCCCTGAACCCTTGACGGATGGAAATCGAGCAACGGTCGCAGCAGGAAGCGCCTCCAAATGCCAAAACGTAAGAATACCTCTCTATTGGAGTTTTGATTCTGAAGATTAAATTGATCTGCAGTGACCCTGACATGCTGAGAATGGAGCGACCTCCAACCCCACTGCTGCTCTAGAAGGAAAGGTCCGGCTTTACTGTTGTTTAGAAGCCGATGCTCGCCCCTGCACTCTCCCTCGAAAACCAACGCGCCAAGAATGTTGACGCCTTTGGCCCTTGCAACCAGCTGGCTTGTCTCGAGAAATTGAAGATACACCCCTATATAACCCCTATATACAACCCTGTATAACCCCCATACCTGCAGTTTATTAATCAACCTATATGGGTGGATGTCAAAATTATGATCCCTTTTTGGGTCCCTATTATGATACGGCACCGAATATTTAGGGTACCCAAAAAGGGACCATAATTTTGACAACCACCCATATAACCCCTATACTGTTCACAGCAAAGCTGCTTCTCATTATGCGAAAGGCCAGGCTCAGCCCACGCTGTCTTGCCCGCCTGCAAATGACAGCCCGAAGCTTGAGATTGTCTAGAGTTCAGGGCTTGACCCTGGACCCTATATTCTTGTAAGGCCTAAACTCTAGGCCTTATAAGAATATAGGGCCCTAAACAATAAAGCCCAACACCACAGCCCAAAACCTAGGCTAAATCCTAAGCCCTAAGTAGTAGTTTCCATTTTCTTTTCCATCATCTGTATATAACCCCTATATAATCCCTACACCCTGGGGCTTTGGAGTTTTGGCCAGGCCCGGCCTCCAGCCGATCTTTCTTGTCACCATCTGCCACCGGAACCCACATGTCCATCCCTGGGCAGCTTCGGCCACGACACATTCCAGACTTCCAAGCGGCCCAACGGAGAGTACTATGTTTAGTAGGTATTTCCGTGCTTTTTCTCCGGAGGTTACATCTCAAGACCCTGGGCTCCGACAGAAGCCGCATTCCGCCCTGACTTGAAGAATTTAGAGCCATCTCAACACCCTATTGACCCCACCCTTCCAGATCTCTGCATCGAGGGCGCCGTGTTGAGCATATAGCTGTGGATTCGTTGCTATCCAGATTCTAGCTTCCTGGGAGTGGTAGAGTTCAGGTTGAAGGGCTTTGGGGCTTCGAGCCTGAAACCTGTTCGGGTCAGGGGCTTAGCCCTGTCCTAATCAATTGTTCTGTACAATTTCCATGTTTTTTTCCATGTAAATCTCTAAGCTGAAACGGCACCGCACGTCCTTGAAGTGGGTTGTAAACAATGCTTGGCGCATCTGAGCCTGAATGCCGAGCTGAGAAGTTTTTTTGGCTTGCTGGGTTCAACTACTGCCACTTGCCACACATGAAGACCTCCCTTGCAACTGCAAGACGAACATTCAACAGCCTTACTTAATTAATCGAAATCCCAAACCCTTAATCACAAGGAGGCTGCCGGCCGAGCTTCATGAGTAGTCATTAAACGACCGCCTTGCGCATGAACCCATGCTTTCGCTTGATCGTACGTCATTCTAGGGTCCTTGCCCAGGACCTGCCAAGTCATTCAAGCTCAGGAACGGGACTTTGTGGTTGAACCGTGAAGACAGTTATGTGGCGTGCGATCCGCATGAGATGTCAAGCTTCGGAGGTGCTCTCAGTACCGCAAAACCCTGAGCTCACCAGAAAAAACAGGTTTCGCGTCACACTTGCCCGCCCCGAGACCGGCAGAAGATGGGCCAGCCATTTTGCTAGGTGCAAACGCAGGCCTCTTTCGAAAGGATCCGGTACCTCTTTATCTCCATGTCCTCGACAGCTGCCGTGTCAAGGCATGGGCAACAAAAATGTCTAATTTGCTTTGAGACAGCATGGTGGTACTCCGTCCTAGGCAAATGATGGCGCACATAAAAAAATGCTTTGATGCCAAGGAATCCATGCTTAGCTGCTAAGGTCAGTTCTCGCGCGGAGCCGAAAACCGTGATCTTCTTCATCCAGACAATGCCCCTCTTCTCGCCTCCCCAGCCCTGCCTCAGGATTCAGGGATGTGGCAACTGAGGCCTACTCATTACTTTGACTTTGACTGCGCGCACTGCGCGCGTGTAAACGGGAACTGCCGGAGAACCCGGAGATGGAGAGAAGCGCTTCACCTCCGTTTTGCTTCTTTCAACTTGTCCTCTGTGAGATGCATTGACCTGACTTGACCTGGAAAGCTCTCATAGCTTTCTAGGCTAACTGCTGGAGTGCCAGGTCAGGTTACTTCAAGCCGTCCCTAGCATGTGCATGATTTGCTGAACTCACAATCAAACCCTTAGAAATCCCGAGGTCAACCCGAAGTGCATAGGGGGGACAGATTGTGGCAACGTGCAGAGCTCTCAAGTCATCATGCCTACTTTAACTTGCTGAGATTACTCCACTATCAGAATGCATAATAACCCGATGCCGCTACGCTGCGGGCGACGGTCGAAGCTCATTACCCATCTAGTCCTGACAGCCCCCTTCAGCTAAAACAATCCAATTCGTATGACCGATGCAGCAAGGGCACAACCAAGGCTGATGGCCCCATTGTGGCCATCCGTACCTCCAAACGGATTGGCTGCATCTGTTGCCACATTCTGGAGCATACAACGTTCAAGAGACCCAGCACATCCCCTCCCCCTCTATTAAGCACTCGTGCGTTCAGGAGCTGTGCACTTCTGAGGTACTTCACCGGGCTGCGAACTGCGGCCAAGGCACAACTTGTTGTGTGACTTGCCCCAACCCACATGCGAGGGGGCTCCGATCTGAATCCAATCCTTTCGACCGTCAGCCTCCAGCGTCGGAGACCACATGTCCACTCCTTGGGCAAACCCCAAACCCTGGCGGAGTCAAATGCAAAATGAGAAAGATGCCAACATGTCAGTCGCTTCAGGTTCCACAAAGTCATTTGAAAGCATCTATGCGTAACAAAACGCGCGGCTTCCAGATGGAAGAGGGAATCAAACAAACTGGCCCGTCTATATACATGCATACCTCTAGTTCTGGAGAGCATTGAATTCGGGGCTACGCATCCAAGGCACCCGGTGAAGCGTACTTGCTTTTGATGAGCCTTTCCTTCCCCCTCTGACCTCCCTTACCCTGCTTCTGAATTTCCTTAACCTGCACCCTGAGGAAGTCCAAGAGGCTGTGCTTGACAAAGTGTTCGTGATTCTCCCGGACCCAGGCCCAAGCTTCCTTAATGGAGGTTCATGGACCCAAGGGCTCAAGAATGGAAAAAACATAGAAACAGTCTCTTCTTTTTACGTGTAGGGTGTAGGGCTTGAGACTCACGAGGTGTAGTAGGGCTTCGGGAAACCCACAAGTGCATACATCATGCTACAAGTACTGCCAAAGCCGAGATGAAGGACTTGCAATGAAGTCATTCTTTGCAACAGAAGTTTGTTGCAAAAATGGTGGTTCCCAAAAATTAGGGGTCCCTTGATTAAGTATGGTACTTTGGTCATACTGGTGTACCCTATGCAAACTACCATATCCATATAGATATGTGTATGTGACAACTCACTTTGGACGTCCATTCTTGGCTGCCTTTGAAGCATACCGCATGGATATGACGCAAGGAGAGTAGCATGCGCAAAAGCATCTTCATGTTTTCTCTGCAAGTTGTGGCTGCTTGCCTGGCATGTGCATCCTGGCTGATTTTGCATCAGAGTACTACTGACTTGCAACTCAAGTCCAAGTCCTAAAGACCAAGCGACAGACAGCCAAACTCGCTTGGGGTATGCGTGCGACGGCTTTGGATGAGAAAGCGTACAGCAATGAATCAACTGACCACGAACGTCGCGGTATGTGCGAACGTGAACGAGTTTCCGCGAGACAACTCCAAATAGTTAAAATGAGCGGTCTGAACATACTGAAGCGCTTGTAGGAGCAATGAATAATTCCATCCTTGTTTCCAAAAGCCTTTTGTTGAACTTTGTGAAGCCTGAGTGGAATGAGGACCTCATATGACAGTAACAGCCTCTACTCCTCAAATCCTGTGCTCTGAAGTCATCTTCTCCGAGCATATTCCCAGGCTCCAGCCCAGCTTCACATATGGTTCACTGTTTTTGGGCATAGCATGGAGGCTGTCTCATGGTTCCTTTTCTCCCACCAAACTAAGGTCCCCAGCGCAACTCAAGACGATAGCGGAAGCTGTCAAAAAAAGACAAGTCATCTTCATGGCGTTGTCCATTCATTTCAACCGTTACCCGTGCACAGACCCAGATTACATTACATTTGCCGTTTGATCTTCCACTGATAGCGCAAGAAAAACTGGAAATGTCAAATGCAATATAAAAGGGTGTCCAAACTCCTTGCCAAACAAAATCACTCAACCCCAGAACTCTAAACCTTACATTCTTGAAGCGCGGTTTCTCATGCTCCCCTTCGGCTACAAACAGTTGAAGCCCACGAAGAAGAATGCATCGCCCACTTAAAGGGAAGCGTTGACCACGAGATAGCTGTTGCAGATCCACCATTTTGACTTGGCCCGTAGCTGGCTTCAGGTAACAGCTTCGTGCAGCCTGCTACTTCCGTTCATCAGGCAAAATGAAATAGGCCCACAGCAAGGTAGCGGCCCCGTCAACTCGAAACCCACACCTCCAGCTCTGGAAATCAGCATGCTGCCCAACCTTGGCAGTGCAGCGAGGCCAACATCACAATGAATTCAACAAGCAACCTGTAGCCGCAGCCCGACAGGATTGCCAAAATGCACCGCAGCACGGCGTGGGGACTCAGCCCAAGCAGGCCCACACTTCACTCGACAGCATCAAGCCCAGCCTCCAGGCCTGAACTCAGGCACAGGTATGCCTTTGAGTCAAACAGAGCGAAAGCCAGCTACCTGTACACGATGTGCAGTGGCCAAATGAACCACCCAGCTTGTGTTTCTCGCGCAGGGACATCTGCTTATCATGACACAGAAGCAAACCTAAGAGTCAGGCGGCCACACTGAAGCTTTTCCATTCCAGAACTCTGAGCGGTCACCGCTGCGAAAGCCACGAGTTTGGAAGCCCAAAGCCGAAAAGAACAAAACTTGCAGCACATGCCCGACTGTGCTGTCTTGTACTCACACACACCACAGACTCCACAGGGAGGCTTTGCAATGATCACCCCTCAGCATTGCCAGTGAAAAGCAACGAGCGAAACTAACCACCATCACGCAGGAGAAAGAACAAAAGGCATGGCGTATCAAATTACAGCTTTACACGTTCCAGCTTGAGCATCAATGACGAAGGTTTGGCGCAGCTGGCTGCCGAAAGCGCGATGCATTCTCAGCCAAGATCTTGAAACAATCAACATTCCAGCGGAAGGTCTGCATATTGCCCCCCCTCTACAGTGACACCTCTTCAAGAATAATGGGCACATTGCTTTCGTACTACTGAGACTAGGAATTCAATAGTTGCTACAGGCCGAGCTTCCTCAAAGGTCAGAAGGCGGCCTCCCTGTCCTTCCGCCCACTGCCTCCACTCGTCGAAGCTTCGCTTCTCCTGCATGGATTCTGGGTTTGGAGGGTTTGGGGATTAGGGTATTTTGTAGGTTGAGATGTAGGTTTGGTTCAAAGTGTTTGGGGGTTGGCTTGGGCTCGGTTGCCATTACAGCGCGCAGGAACAACCATGACAGAAACCAAGTTGCCAAACAGTTGCAGTCATAAGTAATCTCCTCTGCGAGACGCTACCCCCTCAAGATAGACTCTGCAAACCCGCCCATCCAACTTCCCTCAGCATAGATAGTACGTGCAGATCCCTGCCAGATCTACGGAACTATTGGCAATGTACTAGAGAATAGCAAAGATGCCTACGAAGAAACAAGTTAGGGCTGCAATGTAGGACAGCAGCTATGCTTGCCAGAAGTCGCTGCAACTGCAAGAGGAATAGGGACCCCAGTTTGCTGGATCGAGAGGTTGAAGGTTTCTGAGAATCTTGGGACAGCGGGCGCATGAGACTGTAGCTGAAAAGCCGTCCATATGCGCGCAAGCCACTTTATGACGTCCAATTGTGCATCTGAAACTTTGTTAGATTGATTAGCCTGTGTAGCCCGAAAGTATTCCCTGAATGGTATCTCAGACCCCCGCACCCAAAGGTGGGTGGACAAGGCATGACCAGTGGGGATCCCTGCGAGCACAGCAAGCTACAGCCAATGAACAGGCCAAGCAAATGTCTATCTCATTTGCTCTTGCTGAAAAACATGTGCACTCATGTATGGGGATCGAGCGTACCTGCAGTCTGCTTTTGGGGCTTGAAGTTGTGAAACGTACTGGTGAGAGATCGTGATGTGAGAGGGAAATTTCTCAGAACTACTCTCATTGTGGAGTCCCCTAGGGCATCCATACTTTGAGTAACCACTTCGTGAGAAACCTTCGGTGGCTCGCAAACATGCAGGCAAGGCACACTTGAGGAGTGTGTGAAAAGCTCAACTATCATGGTCTCCTCAGGGCAAATCAAGAGGTGTCACGCTGCCTCATCTTCACATTCAAACTTATTCTCAAAATCTCGCTCTCACTCAAAAACTTAAGGCCTATTCCACTGGGCACTTACTTACTTGCGTGCAAAATGCCCCAGAGCTCTAAACTGCTGAATTCGGGAATGCTTCTTAAATCACCGCTTCCAGCTGGCGAAGGCTCCTTTACCCTACTACACTGCACTTCAACAAGCTGCGGTGGGCGTTCGCTCGTACAGATTCTTGGACTCGACGACCCAAGAGCCTGCTGTCATGGTGCTTCCCCGACATGGGTCGTGTATTTCGCAACATAGGGATCTCACGCCAACAACGGGCCAGTGATTTTATAAACCCTAGTTCTACATGACTAAGTAACCCCTAGACGAGCCCTGTAGCTCCTGTAAAGTGACCCAAAGAATCTGAAGCAACAGTACTTCGAAGCAGGAAGGTTTTGGAAGCTACATTGACAAGGACATTCCTGGAAGGCGATTTCATGGCTTGGGTAATCGTAGGGTGTAAGGTTTCGCTTAGCCCCCCTACGCTACAACTTACCTGCGCGACGTCAAGTTAGATTCTCGTTGCTACAAACCAAGTGAAGGTCCGGTAAGTAGTCCTCTGGTTCACTGGTGGCATTGCACTTACAAGCCCACCTACACACCTCTGAGCGCAGAACGTGCTTCAAGGTCAGGAGTGTCGCACGCAAAACAAATACGAAATTGTGTTTAATGCGCCCAAACTCACTTAACTTTGGAACTACTTCAATGGCGTCCAAGTAGGCATATCAATCAATCAATCAATCAATCAATCAATCAATCAATCAATCAATGCTGAAGCTCTGGATGTCAGTGCTCGCTCAAACTTCAGATTAAGATGAAGAGCTTCGGCAATTGCATCCTCAAACTGGCAAGTTCTTGTTCCTTTTGCTATTCTGCCGTCGGCCGCCAATAAGAGATTTCATGTGACCTATATGGGGCTTCTCAAAATAGGACCCAGGATACATGGGGAATGTCGGGCCATTATAGGAATTGCCCTTAGGATTAAAAAAAATAGACTTCTGGAAACCAATTTGTAAATTCATTCCAGCAGCCCCCTCCTCGCTCCCGAGGTACAGCACCAAAGGAGCATTTCAAGAAATGGGAAGTTCCCTGTTGGTCCTCGCTGAGGTGTGGCCCCAAAAAGGTTCTGCGTGACGGAGCCCTCAACGCACGTCCCTTCAGCGTTGAATTCCTATGACGGACCTGCCTCGGGGTTCCTGGACGGGCGCGGCGGGCATTGTCTCCTCGCCGCAGGACGGTGTAGATCTCATTTAGACATGCAATGCAAATTTGAGGGGGCTGCAGTTTCAGGTGATTTCCCGAACAATGCATCAACACTAGGAAGGGCGCCCATGATACTCCATTGCTCTCGCGCGGAGCGTCCGCACAGCTTGCCTCTCCACATCTTTCCACTGTCAAAATGCACACGTAGCTGCAATTCTCATAGCTGTCAAGGTTGTTGGACCTTCGTTGCCGCGACCTGTGGTTGCTTTTGGCCAGTTCCGTGGATCTTGCGTGGAGCTCACTCGTCTCGGGGTCGCACGCTCGTCTTGGCGCCTGTGTGTGTGCGGCCGAGTTCCTCGCAACAATCGTCACTTTTGGACCATCGAGGTCGCAATGCTTGAATGTGTCATCACTTCTGGACGCCCGAATGGTGTTCGAATCCTCACTGGTGATTCTGGAGCTCCGTGACTGTTTGGGGTCTGTGCCAGCATGTCACTCTTCCTTACAGCTTATAGCACCCTCTCGGAAGTCCCACATCAACTTCTTGTGTTGCACTTTAATTTAAGGCTTGCGAAACTGTTGCACGGCAAGTTTAGACTGAACGGCCTCAAGATTCAAAGAAAAGGGTATTCCGTGCACATGCTTGCAATTCGCTTTCTGGAGGCATGCCAGCGGCACCAACACCTACTGTAGCACAGTGCTTTCACATGAGCCGTGCTCGTCCCAGACCCACAGACTAGAACAAGGCTGTTTTAATACAACTTGTGCCTGACAGTCTGACTACATATCACTCGATCCACCGGTACATGTTCTTGCGTCGTCTCAAGACAGGTCTCCCCAGCGAGTCCGTATTGCAAGGTACCCTACCCTCATACGAAAAGAGCTCCTTGGGCTCCATGCAGTGCACTTTGTTGCTGCCCAGCTGATTAACTTCACCTGAGCAACTGCGTTGTAACCAGGTGCGTTTAGAAGGGATGCTACATGGTATGCGGTCCTGGTACGTGTTGTTGTCATCGTCGTCATCGGCTAATGGTGTTAGTGGTAAGTGTAGAAATTGAAGTTTGTGAAGTGCTTCGAAGAGAGGGAAGGGCGGCACTAGCCGTAGCCGTCGCCAGCATCAGCGGCTGTAGCGAAAACAGTAGCTGGAGAGGCAACAGGAGTAGTAGTAGTAGTAGTAGTAGTCGTAGTAGTAGGCTAGTAGTAGTAGTAGTAGTAGTAGTAGTAGTCGTGGTCGTAGTCGTAGTCGTAGTCGTAGTCGTAGTCGTAGTCGTAGAAGTAGTTAGTAGTTAGTAGTAGTAGTAGTAGTAGTAGTAGTAATAGTAGTAATAGTAGTAATAGTAGTAATAGTAGTAGTAGTAGTAGCAGTAGTAGTAGTAGTAGTAAAGTAATAGTAGAAGTAGTAGTAGTAGTAGTAGTAGGAGGAGGAGGAGGAGGGATCGCCGCGTTAAAAGGGCGGTGGTTTTTGAGCATTTCCATACATGTAGGCGATGGGTTTAGCGCATCCATGCCAAAACCATAATCCCGTTCATCTTTTTATGAGTGCGATGACCAGAGCATCCATGCCCAAACCATAATTCCGTTCGTGTTCCAAGAGCATACGGTTACCAGAGCATCCATGCCCAAACCCGAATTCCGTTCGTCTTTTAATGCGTGCGACTACCAGAGAATCCATGCCAAAACCAAAATCCCCTTCTTCTTTTAATGAGTGCGATGACCAGAGCATCCATGCCAAAACCATAATTCCGTTCGTGTTCCAAGAGCATACGGTTACCAGAGAATCCATGCCCAAACCATAATTCCGTTCATCTTTTAATGAGCACGCTGGAACCTCAAAAACACCGCCTTTTCAACGCGCCGAGGCCTAGTAGTAGTAGTAGTAGTAGTAGTAGTAGTAGTAGTGTCGTCGTAGAAGTCGTAGTAGTAGTGGTAGTAGTAGTGGTTGTAGTGGTAGTAGCAGTAGTAGTAATCGGCTACGCGCTCGTGCGTTTACGCTGGTCGGTTAGGCGACTTCCTGTTCAGTGACGGACACAAAATGCTGTAATTTACGAGGTTTTTGCTGCGCATGCATGGAAACGAGTAGGCGCGTCCCCTAGTAATAGTAGCAGTAGTAGTAGTAGTAGCAGCAGTAGTAGTAGTAGTAGTCGTAGTAGTAGTAGTATTAGTAGTAGCCAGCGCCGTGATAACCGAGCCCCATTTTTGGTAGGTTTAGCCCAGGCCCACGCCATGATCACGTCCGTCTTTCAGCGCAATCGACTAACCAGCGCATCCGTACCCGTACCCAAACCATAATGACGTTCGTGTTCCAAGAGCATACGGTTACCAGTGAACGCATGCCCAAACCAAAGTAACGTTAGTGTTTCGAGAGCGTACGGTCACCAGTGCATCCATGCACAAACCATAATAATGTTATATAATGTTCGTGTTTCGAGAGCGTACGGTGACCATGGCATCCATACCCAAACCATAATAACGTTCGTGTGCGAGACCATACGGTCACCAGAGCATCCATACCCAAACCATAATCACGTTCGTGTTTCCAGAGCGTACGGTCACCAGCGCATCCATTCCCAAACCATAATAACCTTCGTGTTTCGAGAGCATAGGCTCACCAGTGCATCCATGCCCGAACCATAATAACGTTTGTGATTCGAGAGCATACCAGTGCATCCATGCCCGAAGCGAGAGCAATCCATGCCCGAACCGAGAGCACACGGTTACCAGCGCATCCATGCCCAAACCATGATAAAGATCGTGTTTCGAGACCATACGGTTACCAGAGCATCCAGGCGAGAGCATACGGTTACCACTGCATCCATGCCCAAACCCTAAAAATGTTCGTGTTTCGAGAGCATACGGTCTCCAGAGCATCCAAACCCAGAGCGTACGGTGACCAGGGCATCCGCACCCAAACCATAATAACGTTCGTGTTTCGAGAGCATACGGTGACCCGGCATCCATGCCCAAACCATAAAAACGTTCGTGTTTTCAGAGCATACGGTTACCAGTGCATCCATGCCCAAACCGAGAGCATACGGTTACCAGCGCATCCATGCACAACCATGATAACGTTCGTGTTTCGAGACCATACGGTCACCAGAGCATCCATATACCCAAACCAAATAACGTTCGTGTTTAGAGAGCATACGGTCACCAGTGCATCCATGGACAAACCATAATACTGTTCGTGTTTCGAGAGCGTACGGTGACCAGGGCATCCGTACCCAAACCATAATAACGTTCGTGTTTCGAGAGCGTACGGTGACCAGGGCATCCGTAATACCCAACCCATAATAACGTTCGTGTTTCGAGAGCGTACGGTGAGCAGGGCATCCATGCCCAAACCATAATAACGTTCGTGTTTCGAGAGCGTACGGTTTACCAGCGCATCCATGCCCAAACCATGATAACGTTCGTGTTTCCAGAGCGTACGGTCACCAGCGCATCCATTCCCAAACCATAATAACGTTCGTGTTTCGAGAGCATAGGCTCACCAGTGCATCCATGCCCAAACCATAATAATGTTCATGTTCCAAGAGCATATGGTTACCAGAGCATCCATGCGCAAACCATAATGACGTTTGTGTTTCGAGAGCATACCGCTACCAGTGCATCCATTCCTAAACCAGAATAACGTTCGTGTTTAGAGAGCATACGGTCACCAGAGCGTCCACACCCAAACCATAATAACGTTCGTGTTTCGAGAGCGTACGGTGACCAGGGCATCCATGCCCAAACCACTCTCCGCTAGCAGCAGTAGCAGCAGCAGCAGCAACAAGAACAAGAACAGCAACCGGAGAGAAGCCGACAGAAGCCTGCGTTAACCTTTTTTGCACCACCTTCCAAACGAAATGGACTTGGCCCTCTTGAAGTAGTAGTAGTAGTAGTAGTAGTAGTAGTGGTAGTAGCAGTGGTAGTAGTAGTAGTAGCAGTGGTAGTAGTACTGGCAGTAGTAGCAGCAGCAGCAGCAGCAGTAGTAGTAATTATAAAAGTAATACTAATTAGTAGTAGTACTACCACTGTTTGTAGTCGTAATCGTACTAGTACTAGTACTGGTAGTTGCAGTAGATTGCAGTAAATTGCAGTAATAGTAGTAGTAGCAGCAGTCGTAGTAGTAGTTGTAGCAGTAGCAATAGTAGTAAGACAACAACAACTACTACTACTACCACCACCACCACCACCACCACCACGACCACCACCACCACTACTACGGAGAGTGCTACTACAACAAAACGACGACGAAGTCGACGACGACGACGACGAATAGTACTAGTACCACTGCTGGTTGCTGCTGCTGCTGCTACTACTACTGCTACTACTACTAGGTACGTTTTCCATAATTGACGACTCGTTTTTCTATGCCTAGTCTTCTTGGTTGTGACTTTTCAAAGCCATTTCTGATGGTATTTACAGTACTTCTGCG
>CAJNIZ010000711.1:0-31175 GCA_905231905.1 Symbiodinium pilosum | reverse complement strand
AGAATCGGCAATTACTATTTTCTTAAAAAGTCCCCACAGCACAAGCCTCAAACCCTGAGCGCCTTGTTGATAGGAGAACTTTTTGAGAGACTCTAATTGTGGCAATAGTGTTTTGGCTCTTTCAATAGGGCCGGCTACCAATTGCGGAAAGAAGCTTACATACGCGAAAAAAGCAAGGGGATCTTTAGTAGGTTTTAGGTTACCTCTGTACACATCTATGGTATAACTAAGGGTTTGGAAAGTATAAAAGCTAATACCTACCGGCAGTAGTATTTTTAAAGACCAAGGGTTTAACTGAATGCCAAAGGATGCGAATAGCTCTACAAATTCCTGCTGGAAAAAATTAAAATACTTAAAAAAGCCTAACAGGCCCAGGTTTACGGTGAGGCTCAAGGCTAGTAAAAGCTTCTTTCGGCCTTTATGCTCCATCTTAACCATGGATAGGCCGATCAGGTAATCGGCTACTGAACTAAAGGCTAGTAAGGATAAAAAGCGCCAGTCCCACCAACCGTAGAAAACATAACTGGCTACCAGCAGAAACAAATTCCTGGTCCACAATTTACGGCTAAGAACAAACCAATAGAGTATAAATACTATTGGCAGAAAGATCAGGAACTCCAGTGAGTTGAAAAGCATCTAAGTGCTAGTAAGAAATAGTTTTGTGATATATAAGGGGCACCTGTGCCAGAGCTTCGGCAATTTTTTTACCGGCATTTCCACCTCCGTACACTGTGGAAGCTTTGGGTTTACCATGATCCAACCATTTTTTTATAGCTGTTTTTATTTCATCACGCTGGTAAGTAACATCTATAACATTATTTCCTCTATCACGCCTGTTTTGCCGTGAACCAATATTTATTACCGGTACTCCTAAATAGGCACACTCCCGTATACCTACGCTGGAGTTACCAATAAGACCGCTGGAGTTAGCTAAAAGCCGCAGAAAATCGGCAGGCATCATGTTCTTAAAGAAGTGAATATGCTCCGGGCGATGTTTTTCACGAAAAGATCTGATCCCTTTGGAGGTACCATCTGCACCAGCGTCTACATTTGGCCAGAACCAAAAAGTAGGAATCTTCAGTTCGTTTATTGCTGCAAGCGTTTCGTCTATATGTAATCTGGATTGATTGTATTCATTAGTTACCGGGTGCTGCATTACTACCAGGTAATCCGAATCCAGATCAAACTCAGCACCTACACCTCCGTATTTTTTAAAGGGATCAAAATCAAAAGCCGGGTTCTCAGCTACCTCGGCAGCAAGATCTATGGAAGGGCAACCGGTATTGAATACCATTTCTTCCATTTCGCCCAGTTTCAGCACCCGCTCATACGCTCCTTCAGAAGCTACAAAGTGGTAATCGGCCAGTTTGGTGATGGAGTGTCTGACTTTCTCATCAATGTTACCGGTAACTTCCCCGCCTTGTATATGCGCAAGCGGTATGTTCATATAGGATGCGGCAATAGCCGTAGCCATGGTTTCGAACCGATCGGCCACGGTAACTACAATGTCAGGACCGAGATTATCAAATACCGTTGATAATTCCAGTATACCAATACCGGTGGTTTTAGCTGCAGCGGTAAGGTTTTCGCCTTCCAGTATATTAAACACTTTGGCTGAAATTTCAAACCCATCGGCTTCAATATAATTTACCGCTGAACCGTATCTATCCAACAGAGCCGAAGCGGCTATTACAAGTTGTAATTCAAGATCCGGATGATCTTTTATGGCTTGTAATGCTGTTTTAATACGACTGTAGCTGGGACGTGCCGTAACTACCACACAAATTTTTCGTTTGGCAGAGCCTTGGTTATCTCTCATAGCTCAATGTCTTCCTTATTTAAAAAGTCCCATTTATTCAGAGACCGTATCAGTTTCTTACCTATTACATCTCTGAAAAGGCTGGCATTTATTCCTTCTCCCCTTGGCTTTTTAGCCTCCAGGTACTCCATCCTAATTTCTTCACCCGCTTGCAGGTTGCGATTTACAGAAAGAGATTTTTCAAATATATTTTTCAGCTCTGCGAAGCGGCTGTTGTCATTTTTATCAATAGTGTGCTCTAAAGATTTGGATACCTGTCTTACACCTTCTATTAATTTCTTCACCTGGTTTATTTCCAGAGAGGCTTTGGCATCCGGACCAAACATGCGTTTGTCAAATACTGCATGAAATTCCAATATAGATGCTCCTAAGGCAGTGGCTGCGGTACAAGCGTAAATGTCTCCACTATGATCTGAGAAACCAACCGGTAACTGATACCTGCCTTTTAAATCAGCCAATACATTAAGTCCCCACTCTTCCGGTTTAGTAGGGTAAGCAGTGGTGCATTGCAGGATAGAAAGTTCATTTTCAAAGCGCTTGAGAAATTCTACCGTTAGATCCAGCTCTTCAAAAGAACTCATGCCGGAAGACAGTATTATAGGTTTACCGGTGCGGGCTATCTTCTCAAGCATTAGGAAATTGCTTACTTCGCCTGAACCTATTTTATAGCGCTTAACACCAATTTCTTCCAAGAGGTCAACAGCCGCATTGCTGAAAGGGGAGGAAATAAATTCCATTCCTTTTTCTTCACAATGCTCTTTTAAACCCTGCCATTGGGGCAAGGTAAACTCCATCCGCTTCCAATACTCAATACGGGTGTCATCTTCATACGAAAACTTAACCCTGAAAGGTTCTTTGGCACTACTTTCAGCTTCCGCAATATGGGTTTGCCACTTAATGGCATCTACTCCGGTTTCGGCCAGGGCCTCTATATAGCTATGGGCTATCCCCAGGCTTCCTTCGTGGGCCTGACCTATTTCAGCAATTATAAATACAGGTTTACTCAAAGGTTTTATTTTCTTTATACCAGTTATACACTTCGGAGAGGCCTTCCTTCATTCGCACCAATGGCTGATAGCCCAGGTTATTGGAAATACGGCTTATATCTGCTTTGGAGTGTTTAACATCTCCTGCCCTTTCCGGACCATATACCGGCTCAATATCACGACCCGATATCTCCTGTAGAAAACCAATCATTTCATTAAGGGTAACCTGCTCTCCACAAGCGGTATTATATATTTGATTCAGTGCATTTTTATTTTCTGTAAACAAAGCCAGTTCATTAGCGCGTACAGCGTTGGTTACATAGGTAAAATCACGGCTGGTATTTCCATCCCCGTTTATAGTAGGCTGCTCTCCATTTAAAAAGGCTTTGCAGAATATTGGAATTACGGCAGCATAGGGATTATCCGGATTTTGCTTTGGCCCGAATACGTTAAAGTATCTCAAGCCAATAAAATTTAAACCGTAGGTACGCTGGAAAACATCAGCAAACTGTTCTATGGAGAATTTAGTAACGGCATAGGGGCTTAGCGGATTACCGATACGGTCTTCTACCTTGGGTAGTTCCGGACTATCTCCATAAGTACTGGAGCTGCATGCCAGCACAACTCTTTCCACCTTTTTTTGAACCGCTGCATACAGCATATTTACGGTACCTAGGATATTCACTTCGGTAGACCGCATAGGGTTCTCAATAGACCGGGGTACTGAACCCAGCGCAGCCTGGTGACTTACTTTATGGATATTATCCAAAGCTTTAAGGCAGGTTTGAAAATCACAAATATCGCCCTGCATATATTCAAAGCGTGGATTTGATTCAAACTCTTTTATATTCTCATAATAGCCATTGCTCAGGTCATCCAGCACTCTTACCAGCCCAACCCGTTCGTCTTTCAGAAAATGTGCTACCAGATTAGAGCCTATAAAACCTGCTCCTCCGGTAATCAATAAGTTCGTTTTTTCCATCTACGTTTAATGGATTCTATTCTAAGTTATCGGCTACGTTACCTACAGGCGTTTATCGGATACTTCTTTCGGTAAAATACCTTTCACATCATAGATGAGCGCCTTTTCGTTTTGTAAATCCTTGATATCCATCGCCAGGAATTCTTTGTGGGCTACCGCTAAAATCACTGTATCATATGTGGACAGCTTTTCAGTAGGTATGATATCAATAGCAAACTCATGCTTAACCTCATCAGCACTGGCCCATGGATCATGCACATCTACATCCATCTGATACGTTAATAATTCATTGTAAATATCAATAGCACGGGTGTTGCGGATATCAGGACAGTTTTCCTTAAAAGTAATTCCCAGCATTAAAACTTTGGAGTTTTTCACCGGCATTTCTGCTTTTACCATCATCTTAACAATTTCGGTAGCTACATATTTACCCATACCATCATTAAGCCTCCTTCCGGCCAGGATGATTTCCGGGTGATACCCTACCTCCTGCGCTTTTTGCGCCAGGTAATAAGGGTCTACACCAATACAGTGCCCACCTACCAAACCAGGTTTAAAGGGAAGGAAGTTCCATTTTGTCCCTGCGGCCTCCAAAACATCAGCGGTATCAATACCCATCAGGTTGAATATTTTGGCCAACTCATTTACAAAAGCAATATTGATATCACGTTGCGAATTCTCAATAACCTTGGCCGCTTCAGCCACTTTTATAGAGCTGGCTTTATGAGTACCTGCCACAATCACACTTTTGTAAAGGTTGTCTACAAAATCGGCCACCTCAGGCGTAGAACCAGAAGTAACCTTCAGTATTTTAGTAACCGTATGTTCCTTATCGCCCGGATTTATTCTTTCCGGTGAATACCCGGCATAAAAATCCTCATTATACTTAAGGCCAGACACTTGCTCCAAAACCGGTATACACTCATCTTCGGTAACACCAGGATATACGGTTGATTCGTAAATTACAATATCTCCCTTTTTCAATACACTGCCTACTGTTTCACTGGCCTTTACCAAAGGGGTTAAAACCGGACGGTTGTATTTATCAGTTGGAGTAGGTACCGTGACAATAAAAACATTACACTCCTTAATATCCGGTTGATGTGCACTTACCTTAAAAGGATAGTTGTTAAGCACATCCTTCAGATAGTCATCTTCTACCTCAAGGGTTGAGTCTTTGCCTTGCGACAATTCATTTACCCGGGCTTTGTTAATATCAAAACCGATGGTAGGGAATTTTTTTCCGAATTCTACAGCCAGTGGCAAACCAACGTAACCCAGGCCAATAACCGCAATCTTGGTATTTTCGATGTCTATCATAGTATTTAACAAAAGTTGATAATGGAAACCTGCCCCCCTTATGGGGCGGGCTTAAAAATTAATCTTTTATGGATTGAAGTTTTAATTTAGAAGGGTGTAACTCCGCGCTTAATTCAATGCCAAGCGTTTTTAACTGTACTACTACTTTGGTATTCCGTATCTCTTTTACAATACCTCCTTCCCCTTTAAAAACGCCTTCTTCAATCTTCACATCGTTACCTTTTCTAAAACTTGAGGCACTCGCTTTTGCAGAAGGGTGTTCTTCTAAAAACTGCCGGATAGCGTCTATTTCTTCATTTCGGATTACCACCGGCTTCCTGAGCCAGCATACGCTGCAGGCCACAGCCGGATCCTGCAATATCTCCATGCGTTCACGCTCATTGACACGAGCAAAAATATAGGATGTAAATAAGGGTTCCTGAACTTTTTTCTTACGGTCTGACCATTGTTTGAGTGTGCTACGCAGCGGAGCATATATTTCATAGCCTTTGCTGCTAAGACGGTTTGCTCCGGTCTTCTCGTTTCGCGGTTTGGTGTAAAAAGCGGTCCAGTACTTATTATCGTTCATTCCAGATCAGTAAGTATTCCTCACCTCTGAACTCTTGTTTGGCTGCTTCTGCTTCAGAATAGATCAAAAAACGAATTTTTCTACCGGAAAGCTTCTCAGACTTATCTATTAATTTAAGCAAATAGCTTTTGTCAGGGTTTCCAACAAATATCAAATCTATCACGCTACTGTCCAAACCTTGTGCAAGTTCACCGGTAACGTACACCTTTTTGAGGTCACCCAGGCGTTCAATTATATTTTCTACAATTTGATCAAGACCGGTATGCTTCAGAATAATGCCTTGCAATTCTTTGAATAACGGGTGCGACCTGCGAGCCTTAAATATCTTTCGGTTCCCCTGGCTTTCTGCTTCCAGCAAACCGGCTTCTTCAAAACGGTTAAGCTCTATGCGTATAGAGTTTGTGCTTTCTCCGAATTCTGTCTCCAATGACCTTAAATAAGCTCTGGATTCGGGATTTAAAAAAAACTTAATCAGGAGTTTAACCCTGGTTTTTGAAGATATGAGAGTATCGAGTATCAACTATATTACATTTAGCTAATCACGGCTTCGCCTGGTCACTCCCACAACAGGAGTAACTAAGATTGAGTAAATATATTACTCAATAAGTGTGTGCAAATATATAAATACCCTTAAAAACCGGGTGTTAAGAAATAAAAAAGCCGCTTTTAAATTTTTTAACATAAAAGCGGCTTTCCAAATTCTAAATATCTTCTGTACTTATTTCTTTTTCTTCCTTTTCAATCTCCCAAAAATATTTCTGCTGGAGGACTCATTCTCTACATATCCATACCCGTAACCATAGCCATACCCGTAACCATAACCATAATTATAGTAACCGTAGCCCGACTCCACCACCACATCATTTAGGATCATGGCAATATTACTTACAGATCCTTCTCTATACTTATCGTCTATCAACTTCATATATCCCTTGGGTGTGTATTGCTGACGAACCACAAACAGGTTAATATCAGAATACTTCATAATGTCAAAAGCATCAGCCACCAAACCTACGGGCGGGGTATCAAAAACGATGTACTCATACCTTTCCTTCAAGGCCTTCATCATGCCTTCACACCTGGCTCCCAGTATAAGTTCTGATGGGTTAGGCGGAACCGGTCCTGCACTAATCAAATCAAGATTATTAATAGCTGTAGGCTGAATTATTTCTTCCAGTTCATCTCTTCCTGCCAGGTAAGATGAAACTCCCTTGGCATTGCTTAGATCAAAATCATTATAAATTTTCGGTTTCCGAAGGTCAAGTCCCACCAACACCGTTTTCTTATTGGATAGTGCGATTGCAGAAGCCAGGTTGATTGAGTTATAGGTTTTACCTTCTCCACCAATGGATGAAGTAATTAAAATACTGGTCCCAATTCCGGCTTCCTGCCTTTCCTTATCATCTGCACCCATGAATTTAAGATTAGACCGGAGAGCCCTGAAGTTCTCTGCAGCCGCAGACTTAGGATGATTAACTACCGTAGTATTGGTGTCTTTTGTATTGTGCCCCACCATACCCAGAATAGGAAGACTGGAGATTTTTTCCAGCATGGAGAGTGATTGTACCTTATCATTAAGGAACAACCTTAAAAACATAATACCTATCGGCACCAAAAGCCCCAGCATCATGGCAATCAGGTATACTCTGTTTTTATTGGGAAATATAGGAGACCTGTCCGTTCTGGCATAATCAATAACCGTACTACTTGACCGGTTGGATGCAATGGCGATTCCGGCTTCCGCTTTTTTCTCCATGAGAAAAACGAATAAGTTCTCATTGAGTTCGAACTGACGCTCAATATTAAGCAGGTCCATTTCTTCTTCGGGCAGTTCTGACAAGTCAGATTGTATTCCCTGTAGCTTGTTTCTTAACTGAGCGATTTTTGATTTATTCCGCTCCTTTATTCCTTTGATCAGATCGCGCAACTGACTTTTGAGATAGGAGATTTCTACTTTAAGGTTTTTGAGAATGGGATTATCATCAGATACCGAAGTCTGTAAACTTGCTTTACGCGTCTCCAGGTTCATCAATTGTCCCATCACATTTTCTACAGACTTATCTTCAAAACTCACCGGAATGATGGGCTGTTCACTCAGTTTTTCACTTTCAAGATAATCTTCAATATAAAGGATGTAGTTTTTCTCAATCTCAGCTACTGTAAGTTGCTTTTCCAGTTCAGTGATCCTCTCATAGAATTTCTGCCCTTTAAGTGAAACATCCACTATCATTTTATCTGAGCGGAAATCAGCTAGCTGTGTTTCTATGGTACGCAGCGTATCTCCTACCCTGTTTAATTCGGAGGTTACGAAGTCCAAAGTATTTTTGGCCATTTCATTTTTCACCTCCAACCCAAAATCCAGATACTCATTTAGTAGCTCATTCAGAAAGGCTTTGATCTTATCCGAGTTTTCACCGGTGGCTATAATATCAACCGCAGAACTTCCCTTAGCGGTAGGTCCCACATCTAAGCTACGATGCCATTTTCTGGCAATATCCTGTATAGACTGAAATTTTACTGCCAGTGGTTTAAATGTATTGTCATTTTTACGAACAATACGGAACCTGAGATAGTCTGACTCATACCATTCACCTTCTCCGAGTTCAAGTGACGTGGCGATAGATTCATCCAGATTCTCAGGAGCATCACTAAACTCAAATGTCCGGAAGTCATAAAAAGTAGGAATGGCTCCTGTATTGGTGACATTTACACTAAAAACCTTGGGACTTTTTTCAGATATCGTAAGTCCAAAATTGATGGCCTGCAAATGATTGGAGTCCAATTCAATTTCAATAGGTACATTATTATAAAGCTCAGTTACCCTTACCCGTCCTTCAGTCCAGTATTCTATACCAAAATTCAAATTCTTGAGCGTACGCTCAGTCATGGCCAGGGATTTTATAATCACCACCTCATTTTCAAATGTTAAACGAGGGTTGTAATAGCCAATAGCTTCCATCACACTGGAAAGGCTGCTGGTATTCTCCGACTCGATCAATAAAATGGATTTCGACCTGTATATCTCCTTGGTATAACGGTTATAAATAAAAGCTATACCTAATGCTATACCTACACATATAAGCAGGTAAGGCCATATATTGAGAATTTTAAATACGTAATACCGCAAATCCAACTTTTCATCATTGGAATCCTCTAAGCCATTATTAATCTTTTCCTGCATGGTTAAAAGCGCTGTAGATTGGTTATGATAAGTAGGGTACTTGACAAAATGGTAAGAACCGAGGCGATAGTGGCAAAACCCGTGGTTCCGATTCCAAGAGACTTGGCGGGCAGGGGTTTGATATTTATCACATCATTAGGTAAAATATAAAAATAGGGACTCTGCACTACGGACCGGTCAGTCAGGTTAACCTCGTAGAATTCTACTCCTCCCTGCGATTGCCTCATAATTTGAACAGAAGCACGATCACCAACCAAAGAAATATCACCACCCATGGCAAGAGCTTCAAAAACATTAACCTGGTTTTGATAAATAGTGTACTTACCCGGCCTTGAAACTTCTCCAATCAAAGTAAACCGTACACCAGCCAGTTGAACAATTACATTTAATGCTTCATCCTGAAAATAATTGGACAACCTCTCCAAAACCACTTTCTTTATTTCTTCTGTGTTCTTTCCTAATACGTACACCTTACCAAGTACGGGTAAATCTATATTACCATCAATATCTATTGTATAACCATTCAGGTAAAACATCAGATCACCAGCACCCTGATTTACCGTAGCATTGGCATTTACGTTAAAAATGCCGCTAACCTCCGGGTTAAAACTGCGAATAGCTACGTTAAGGATGTCGTTCACCTGCACCTCGTACCTGGAATTTGAATAGTTCAGCTGTACGCTATCCAAGGTTCCCACCTCATCCTGCAAATAAGTCAGTTTTTTTCGGGAAATACATGAGGATAAAAGCAATATGCTCACACAAAATATCAGAATCTTCTTCATTAAATGGAAGGTTTGAAAAATTCAGGCGCAAATATAGATGAATAAATATGGTTAGTTAAGCCTGAATGTTATTAAATAGGCGCTCCTTTAAGCTAAAAGTGATGCCTGTTAAAGGTTTATCATACCGGCCGCCACTGTTTCATTGGTAGCTTCATCAATTAAAATTACACTTCCGGTAATGCGGTTATCCTTGTACTCATCAACCATTAAAGGTTTTGTGGTACGCAGGCGAACACGGGCAATATCATTCATCCCCAATTCTTTATCCTCTTCCATACGGTGTAATGTGTTAATATTCACCTTATACAGTATCTCCGTGATCATACAGCGCGCCTCATTAGTGGTATGCCTGATGGTGTATTTACCGCGGGCTAAAGGTCCTTTCTTATTAAACCAACACATCATTACATCAATATCCTGGGTCATTTCAGGCTGATTGTTAGGCCGTACAATCATATCACCCCGGCTAATATCAATATCATCTTCCAGTGTAAGTGAAATGGACATAGGTGAAAAGGCTTCCTGGTACTCTTCTTCAAAGCAGTGAATACTCTTTACCTTAGAAGTAAAACCGGATGGCAGTACCACTACATCATCACCGGGTTTAAAAACACCTCCTGCTACCCGGCCTGCATAACCCCTGTAGTCATGATAGGCATCACTATGCGGACGGATTACGGTTTGCACCGGAAGACGGCAGTCAATATGGTTATGATCACTTCCAATATGAATAGTTTCAAGGGTATGCAGTAATGTTTCGCCTTTATACCAATCCATGTTTTCCGAACGATTTACCACATTGTCCCCGTGCAAGGCGCTTATAGGCACAAAACGAATATCCGTTACATCAAGCTTTGAGGCAAAGTCTTTATACTCCTGCACTACTCTTTTGTAATCTTCCTCATTATAATCCACCAGATCCATTTTGTTAATACACACTACCAAGTGTGGGATCTGTAATAAAGAGGCAATAAAAGAATGACGGCAGGTTTGTTCGATAACCCCATTGCGCACATCCACCAGTATTAAAGCCAGGTTAGCTGTAGAAGCTCCGGTTACCATATTACGGGTATACTGAATATGCCCGGGTGTATCGGCTATAATGAATTTTCGTTGCGGGGTAGCAAAGTAGCGGTACGCCACATCAATGGTAATACCCTGCTCCCGTTCATCTTTTAACCCATCGGTAAACAGTGAAAGATCCACGTGCTCCAGCCCTCTTTTAGCGCTACTGTGCTCTACAGCGTCAATCTGATCTTCAAAAATAGATTTGGAGTCATACAACAGACGGCCAATAAGGGTACTCTTCCCATCGTCCACACTTCCGGCAGTGGTAAACCTTAGCAATTGCATGTCCAGATAATTGTTCTGCTCAGCCATTTTTATACTTTTATTCTAAATGCGTTCTTAAAAATATCCTTGTCTCTTGCGGTCTTCCATAGCGGTCTCGCTACGCTTATCATCAGCACGGTTACCTCTTTCAGTTTGACGGGCCGCTGCTACTTCTTCAACTATTTTAGCCAGTGTGTCCGCGTCAGATTCTACTCCCCCGGTTATAGTGATGTCTCCCAGCGTACGGAAACGTATTTTTCTCTTTTCTGGTTTTTCAGACTCTTCAAGCTTAATATGCTCTGATACGGGCAACCAGGAATTGTTACGCCATATGACCTCACGTTCATGGGCTATGTATAAGGAGGGAATATCAATATTCTCCATCAGGATGTATTGCCACACATCCATCTCGGTCCAGTTACTGATCGGGAACACCCGGAAGTGCTCACCCATATTCTTTTTGCCATTAAAGAGGTTCCAAAGTTCCGGCCTTTGATTCTTGGGGTCCCACTGACCAAAGTCATCACGATGAGAGAAAAAACGCTCCTTGGCACGGGCTTTCTCCTCATCTCTGCGGGCTCCTCCCATACAGGCATCAAACTCATTACTCTCTATAGTATCTAATAGTGTAGTAGTTTGCAAAGCATTACGGCTGGCGCTCTTTCCGGTTTCTTCACGTACCCGGCCATCGTCAATTGACTTCTGTACTGAACCCACCATCAGCTGTACTCCCAGTTTTTTAACCAGTCTATCCCTGAACTCCATGGTTTCGGGGAAGTTATGCCCGGTGTCAATATGAACCAATGGAAAAGGTATACGGGCCGGCCAAAATGCTTTTTTAGCCAAATGAGTAAGAACAATAGAATCTTTACCTCCACTAAACAAAATGGCTGGCTTTTCAAATTGAGCGTACACTTCGCGCATCACGAAGATGGATTCCGCTTCCAGTTCTTTTAAGTGGGTAAGTGAATACCGCATTTTATTTCAATTTTAATTTTTCATTCAATAATTCCCCAATAGCTTTCACTCCTTCTTCAATAGACTGGAGGTGGGTTTGCACCCGGACATCTGGGTTTTCCGGAGCTTCAAAAGGTGCACTAATACCGGTAAAATTGGATATTTCCCCTGCTCGTGCTTTCTTATAAAGCCCTTTCACGTCTCTTTTTTCGCATTCTTCCACCGGGCAGTCTACAAATACCTCTATGTAGTGATCATCACCCAATAAATTCCGTACAAACTCTCTTTCTTCCCGGTAGGGCGATACAAAAGCTGCTAAAGTAATAAGTCCTGCATCATCCATCAACTTGCATACTTCTCCTATTCTGCGGATGTTTTCTTTGCGGGATCCGGCTGAAAAGTCAAGATCATTATTAAGACCTGTACGCACATTATCCCCGTCAAGCAAGTAGGTATGGAAACCACGGTTAGTCAGCTCTACTTCCAAAGCATTGGCCAGCGTAGATTTGCCGGAACCGGATAATCCGGTAAACCACACCACACAAGAGTTATGTCCCTTAGTCTGGGCCCGGTTTTCACGTTTTACGTGATGATCATGCGGAATGATGTGTAGTTTCTCCTTCATAGCAGGTTAAATTGAAGAACAACATAGGTTAGAAAAATAGCAGCGTATACCGTACTTAGGGGCAAGCCCATCCGTATAAAGTCTACAAAACGATAATTACCGGCCTCAACTACCATCAGGTTGGTTTGATAGGCAAAAGGTGTTACAAAACAGCAGGAAGCCGCATAGGCTGCAGTAAGGAATAAAGCTTTTTCCGGAATATCCGTAGCCAGGGCCAGGCCCATAACTATCGGGAATACTATGGAAATAGCCGCTACATTGGTTATTAATGAGGTTAATATAAAGGTGGTCAGAAAAATTATACTTATAATAAGTAAAGGTGGCCATTCTGAGGCGTTGCTAAAAACTGTACTCATCAAAAACCCGGCTGCACCGGAGGAAATGAGTGCTTCGCCAATAGCCAGGGCACCGGTAAGAATCAAAAGCAGATCTAAACTCACATTCTTCTTTGCCCCCTCAAGTGTTAGCATACCGGCCAGAAATTGCGAAATCACTATTCCAAATAAACCTTCAAAAAGACTAAATACCCCGCTGATCATTAAGCTCAGAGAAACGGCCAGACCCACCCAAAAAATAAGTTTTTGGTTTTTAGTGATCTCCTTTGCCTTCTCTATGGTGTTAATAATCAACAGGTCCTGGTAGCGGTGATTTCGTTCTCTGAAATTCGGACCCGTGGTAAGGAGTAAAAGATCTCCGGTACGAAGCGTTACACGGCCTATTTTACCACTTACTTTCTCTCCTCTGCGATGTATACCTATAATCGCAGCATCGTATTTTTCCCGAAAGCCTACCTCCTTTACCGTCTTTCGGTCCAGCGTACTGTTTTGTGTAACTACTACTTCAGCTACATCAGCATTATCTTCTATCTGAAATTGCAGTTTTTTGGAGAGCTCCAGTCCTTTGCCATTTTTAAGAAGGTTAAATATCAAAGATGTTTCACCGGCAAACATCAATAAATCTCCTTTCTCGATAATTTGAGAAGGAGATACCGGTGTAATGTGCTTATCCTTCCGCACAATTTCGGTAAGAAAGACCCCTTCCAGGTTTCTGAGCCCAGCCTCTTCTACTGTCATTCCGGCCATGGAAGAATGCTCAGCTACTATGGTTTCCACCAAATACTCTCTTGAATTTTCCTCCAGGGCTTTTAAAAGATTTTTACGCTCTTTTAAAAGATATGGGGAAGCCAGGTAAATAAAAGCCAGGCAACCTACCGTAACCAGTAAACCCGGAACCACAAAATCTCCAAAACCCAGCAATTCTCTATCCTCCGATGCCAGAAGCCCATTGAGCACCAGGTTTGTTGAAGTTCCGATAAGGGTGATCATACCCCCCAGTATAGCTGCGTACGAAAGTGGGATAAGAAGCTTGGAAGGATTAATATTATTTCGGTTTCCCCAATTGTATACATAAGGCATCATCATAGCCACTACCGGAGTATTATTCATAAAAGAAGATACCGCAGCAACGGAACCTGTCATGCGTAAAAGAAAAGACCGGTCTGAACGGGCACTACCCAGAGAACGGTCAAAAAAGGCAGCCAGATTAAAATGATCATTCAGGGAAGCTGTTATTATAATAAGCAGGAAAATGGTGAGAATGCTCATGTTGCTAAAGCCCGATATAAAATCGCTCACCTCTAAAACACCACCTAAAAACAGAAGCACCACTGTAGAAAGAAAAACCATTGAAGCCTTAAACCGGTCAGTAACCAGTAGCACCACCATTAGCAATATAACGCTGAGTACGAAAGTAATATGGTAGTCCAGACTTATCATTTTCCATTCAAGGGCGCGAAAGTAATTAAAAGTCTACTAAAAACATAGATTTTGTTATATTTAGATTTCGTTCGTATGCCTAAATCCTACGTTCCCTAACTAATGCCGGCTGAACAAAATATTTCCCACAGCCAGCGTTTAATACTTATATCAAGATAAAATTAGCCAGTTATTGGTTAATTTCGTTTTTTTGTGTGGCTCATTATTGTTTTAGATATTGTGAGTTTTTAGAAAATACTGCTTCTTTGCAGCACCGCAATATGAAGAGATTATTAACTTTATTCTTTTTAGCAGCTCTATTGGGATCAGCTAAAAGTCAGGATACTAAGGATAATTTTGTTCCTAATCCTAGCTTTGAAGCTACGCAATGCCCTATCTTCAGCCCTGATCCAAAAGATTATATAAGTCCCTGGACCACATATTTCGGCACTCCTGACTATTACGAGCCTAATTGCGGAAATGCGGGTTCTTTAACTACCACCAATAATTCTCAGGCTTTTGATGGTGATGGTTTTCTGGGGATTTCAGTGTACGGTCAGAACGGGGGAAACTATCTCAGAGATTATATTCACGCAGAATTAAAGGACTCTTTAGTTAAAGGGCAACTTTATCGAATTACTTTTTATGTGAAACCAGTTTTTGTAGACAATGGCTCATATGGTGTTAATAATATTGGCATGCTCCTGACGGACACTATAGTTGATACCATTCCAACAGACTCACTGATTACAGCCACACCTCAGGTTTTTGGTACCGAGCCTGTGATTAACATGAACTTTTGGACACCAATTTGCGGAGTATATAAAGCCAAAGGCGGAGAACGTTTTATTACCATAGGAAACTTTTTTACTGATTCAGAAACCGGGGCCACTCCTCTTGAAAATTCAGTAAATCCACAACGAGGTTATTTTCTGATCGATTATGTTCAGATTGTAGAGAACGATTTTCCTCAGCTTCCACCGGATAGTGTTATTTGTCTACAAGGACGGATTGATCTTGATATTACCCGGCCAGATTATTCATACACATGGCAGGATGGGACAACCGGAGGGAAGTATACTATAACTTCTGCTGGTGATTACACGGTAAGAGTTTCTTCTCCCTATTGTTCATACACTGATTCTTTAAATATAAAAGCAGTGGAATGCTCTGACTGTAAGGTTTTTGTTCCCAATGCGTTTACACCTAACGGAGACGGCCGGAATGATCTTTTTCAGCTTCGTGCCAATTGTGAGCTTCTTGATTTTCGCTTGCAAATATTTGATCGGTGGGGACAAAAAATATTCGAGACCATTGATATTGATGTAAGTTGGGATGGTCTGGATGTAGACAAAACGGCTACCTTCACTTACAACCTGCAATATACTTTTAGTAAATTCAGAAAATCAGAAACAGAATCAAGAAGAGGTTATCTTACTCTGATTAAGTAGCCGGTTTAGTTTTTCAACTATCCCGAACTTATAATTCCGGTGCTTCATAAGTCCAAAAGGACTGTTTACAGAATATTTCAGCTTCTTAACCTAAGCTTCGGTTAGATTTAATCTTTTTTTAGAATCTTCGCAATCTTAATCTTATTCCAGAAAACAATTAATGTCGACCCGTTTCAGTAGACGTTGGCACTATTTTATTGGTGATAGCAGTAATTTTAGTCTGGAGAACCGGGCCTTCAATGCCGTGAGCATATTAACTCTGCTCATCATGGTAATTCTTATTACCTCCAATTTTTTTCTGAATTATGACAGTTTGCTCATCCTATGCTTTAGCATTTTCTTCTTACAGCTTTTCTTCTATTACCTATCCAGGTTCCGTAAAAAATTCAGTTTAGCCTCCTGGATCTATGTAATATTGAGTTACCCGGTAATGGGCGCTTTCTATTTTTTGAATGCCGGAAAATCAGGTCCTGCCATTTATGGTTTCTTTCTCACCTTCCTTCTGATAGTTATCATAACTTCTCCCAAGTGGCATCGCTTGCTTATACTTACTCATATACTGGTAGTCTTAAGTTTATTTGCGGCAGAATACCTTTTCCCACAATGGGTACCTGATATATATGGTAGCCGGGCAGAGAACTTTATTGACCTTGCCATTACCTTTATATTGGCCATAGTATTTATATACTTCTGTACATCGTATCTCAGAAAAAGCTACTTGGAAGAAAAGAACCTGGCAGAATCACGCGCACGCTCCATAGAAGAACACCATCATGTGATGCTGGTGCAAAAGGATGAATTAAAGAAATTGAACCTGGAAAAAGATCGGCTTTTTTCCATAGTTGCCCATGATTTGAGAAGTCCACTCGCTTCCATACAGGGTTACCTGGAAAGTATGGGGTCTGAGAAACTTACCGAAGGTGAACGTAAGTTTTTAGAAACTGAGCTTTTAAAGCTTACCCGCAATACGTCCAGTATGCTTAATAACTTGCTTCAATGGAGCAGTAGTCAGATAAAAGGTGATGTGCATTTGAAACCTGTTTTAGCGCATCAGGTTTTTGAAGAATGCCTTTCGTTACAATTGCCTACCGCTGAACAAAAGGGTGTCACAATTAAGAATAATATATTACAGGAGTGTCAGGTATTAGCAGATGCTAATATGCTTGAGTTGGTGGTCCGTAACCTTATCAATAACGCTATCAAATTCACCTCTGCGGGTGATCGTATTGTACTGGAATGCAAGACTACCCAAAATGAAGTACACTTATCTATAAGTGATACCGGTGTAGGCATACCTGAATTAAAGCAGAAGGATATTTTCACCTCCCAGGTAAAATCAGCCAGAGGCACCAACCATGAAACCGGAATTGGGCTTGGCCTTAAACTTTGCTATGATTTCCTGACAAAGATGGGGGGTGAAATTCAATTTAGCAGCCTTGAAGGAAAAGGTACAACCTTTACCCTTATCCTGCAAAAACCCAAGCCCTGATTTCATTCCGGCTCAAAGCACTATTCAATCTTCTTGCCTAATTCTATGCCTTGATAATTTCCTGTACATTGGCATAAATGGTCTCAGCCAAATCATCGGTAGGCAGATCATTTGGATCCAGGCCAAAAGGGTCCTCAATTTCCTCCGCTATCATTTCCAAACTTGCAAATGTGTAAAAAGTAATAATGGTTACAGCTACACCCCAATAACCGAAATCACCAATCAATGCAAAGGGCAACGTGATGATATAAATAAAAATGAATTTTTTTAAGAAAATATTATAGGTATACGGTATCGGTGTTTTTTTAATCCTCTCACAAGCTCCGCAGATATCTGTAAAGGCATTTAAATCATTTAATAAAGCCAGGTAGGCCGCCTCACTTAATGAATGCTGTTGATAGGCCTGTAATAGTTCTTTTTGGATGGAATTGGCCAGGTAATTAGGAACATGCATGGCATCCCCAGGCAGTATCAGAAAATCCGGCAAGTATTTTCCTAGCTCATTAGCCTCCAGGCTTCGCAAATGATCTTTCAGAACAGTAGCATACAAAGCCGTCATTTCTCTTAAACGGAATTGACGCTTATCTTCTCCTACTGGTACAAAAGCATTGATTTTTAAAGCCATATTCCGGCTCACATTTACCAAGGCACCCCATTGCTTTCTGCCTTCCCACCAGCGGTCGTAAGCCGTATTAGTTCTGAATACCAATAAAAGCGATATTACAAAACCCAATAGCGAATGCATAGCCATAGAGGTGGCGATAGATTGGCCAAGTAGCCTTTGCTCTGCATACACCACTAAAGCAGAAAACACGGCCAGAGATATCATTACCCAGAAAAGCTTGCGAAATGTCTCTGCCTTGTGAAACTTAAATATGAGCCCAAACCAGGCGCGCGGATTATAGTTAACCATAAAAAACTGTAATGAGCCCAAAAATAACCGTTTCCAGAAAGATGGGCTCAACTTTTAAATGCTTAAAAAAGCTACAATCTAAAAAAATCACAAGCCTCCTACATTTTGTTTGGTTAAAATGGAAAAGTGTCTATCTTTGCGCTCCCGTTAAGAAAACGGAACGTTTATTTCAATTTTGGTCCGGTAGTTCAGTTGGTTAGAATACATGCCTGTCACGCATGGGGTCGCGGGTTCGAGTCCCGTCCGGACCGCCAACAGCAGTAGCAAAAGAAAGCAAAAGCCTGAAAGTCATTGATTTTCAGGCTTTTTTGTTTCTCACAAATGTATAGGTTCCACATTTCTTAAGAATCTAGCCATCCCTTTCTGAAGAATTAACTGGTCTGTTTTACACCATGTGTCCAATTCTGAAGGCATAGTCCTTTCTTTACGGCTTTTTCAAAACACATAAAAGACCATATATTTACTAGAACAAGCTATTGTGGAGTTTCTCCACCTCTGCCGCTATGAAAAGAACCTTAGCGACAAAACCCTGAAATTTTACGAGATCGACCTTTTGCAACTGCAAAGCTTTTTACGGAGAAAGGAGTTTTCACTGGAAGTGAGGGCTATCACTAAATCGAAACTCCGGGAATACCTGCAAAGTATTTCGGTTTTAAAGCCTAAATCCGTGAAGCGGAAAGTGGCTACCATCAAAGCCATGTTTAATTACCTGGAGTTTGAGGACCAGATCGAGGTCAACCCCCTGCGGAAAATAAAATACTGTTGTTGTGTAAGCTCCCGACACAACTCCATTGGGATATAAAAAAGGCTAAACGCATGCCAGTACGTATCTTCTGAAAAATACTCTTCCTCCTCTATCCGGATGATCTCTTTCAAGTGATCCTTCTCGAGTTTTTTTATCTACAGTAGAAACTTCATTTTTTGGAGGGGTAGTTAACTTATCTGTCTCATTCAAAAAGAAAACGATTTCGGATAGTAAAAAATAAAGGGTTTACAACGCATAAAATTCCTTACTGCCTCAGGTGAAATATTCTTTTTTAGTAGTATTGAGGTGTCATGACAACTGAAAGTGTACTAAGGGGTCTGGTGCTCATGCTGTACGGTACTCTGCTACAAGCCCAGGAAAGCGGACATTGGGACAGACCTGATGTGTTCACTACTCAGGATGGATTACCGCACAACACCATTACAGCCCTTTACCAGGATGTTACAGGATATCTTTGGATAGGGACATCCAATGGTTTGTGCCGGTACGATGGTATTGATTTTACCACGGTAAATATTCCGCTTAAGGGAGGAAGCCACTGGTCTCAGGTAATAGAAACGATTTACCAGGATGAAAGTGGGCGCCTGTGGTTGTGCACCCGGGCGGGGCAGGTAGTAGTATGGGATACCTATGAGAACAAATGGGATAAGAAGTTTACAATAAGTGAAAACGCAGGCTTTGTAAATTATTTACAAAAGGACGGAAAAGGCAAACTATGGTTTGGTACAAGCACAGGCCGGGCAGGGTATTACCTGGAAGCGGAGGACAGCCTCTACAGCATACAAATAGAAAACGGTATCCGGGATATCCGGTTGGACAAGAAAGGGATGCTGTGGATCATGTCTCATTCGCTGGTAGCCTACCACCTCCACCCGGAGAGCTTAAAGGGTTTACCTCTGCCTCCCTTCTTCCGCAAACATCAAAACCATTTAAGCCTGGTGGGAACGGATTGTGAAGGGAATCTTCTTATCAGCCTGGGAGGTGCTTTTTTTCAATACCATGTGGACACCGATTCGGTTATTGAAATACCCGGGTTTGCACCTTCAATCGGCTATCCTGACAAGCCTCTCCCCTGCAAGCGGATGTATAGTTTTAATCATACGTTATATATACTGAATCAGGAACCACTTTCTATTGAAATGTATGATGCAGAGCTTCCTTTTACCAGCCCGGAAGTACTGGAAGATCAATCCGGCCTGCTGTGGTTTGCCACAAACCATGGGTTGTATAAAATGGACCGGAAGAAACACCGCTTCCGCAATTATTCTCCGGACCGGGGGAAAGTACGAATCCAAAGTGACTACATCAGGGCTCTTAGTGTACACGGAGATTCGGTTTGGCTGGGTTTTAAAGGGGCATGGCCGCAAAAGCTCATCTATAATACTGTAAAAGGTGACTTTACATTTAAAGAGACGATCCCGATTATGAAAGATGGCGAATCGGTACTCAGCAACCCGACCATAAATACTTATCTGGTAACCCGTCAAGGAGAGGTTTGGTGTGGTGGACTGGAAGGTCTTTTTAAATTGGATCGTACACGGCAAAGGTTCTATCCTGAACCGGCTTTTCCGGGCAATAAGCCGGGAGAAATCCCGGAAATCTTTGCTTTATGTGAGGATTCAAAGAACAGGATATGGGTAGGAGAAAAAGACCGGGGGCTTTGGGTAATTGATGGCAAAGGCGAGGCAGAACACCTGAAAACCGGAGCTCCGGACAAGCTATCCATATGGGATCTTTTCCACGAAGCAGACGGTATAGTGTGGGCAAGCACCAATAAGGGTTTGTACCGGATTACGGAAGATTCTGATCATAATTTTCATTACGAACCGGTAAAAGGGCTGGAAGGCACGCATATCTGGGATATAAAAACCAATGGACGGGGTGACTACTTCCTGGCCAGTACGGACCAGGGTTTTTACTGGTACCATGTTCCAAGCCAAACCCTTAAACACTATACTACCGGGCAGGGGCTGCCCTCCATGTCGGTTTGCAGCCTGGAATCCGATTCCCTCGGAAACGTATGGATAGGTACGGTAAACGGTTTATGCCGGTTTCACGTGGCCAGCCATACTATTACTTGTTATTATGAGGAAGACGGGCTTATCAGCAACGATTTCAATTTCTCGGTAAGCGGGAAGCATACCTCCGGGCAACTCTTTTTTGGCACTAAGGGTGGGGTGGTATCCTTCAACCCACAACAACCGGATTCGCCCCAGCCTGTAGCGGCTAATTTAGTCATCAATTCTTTTGAAGTAAACGGCAGGGAAAGAATGGAAGGGTTGCATCTGAAGAGAGAGAACCAGCTTCAATATTATGAAAACACTGTCCATTTTCGATTCAGCCTGCTGGAGTTCAGCCGCCCGGCTCAGTATAGGTACAGGTATACACTAATGTCCTTTGATCGGGAGTGGAAGGAAACCAACGGTCGCCTGCCGGTGGCTACTTACACCAACCTGCCTCCTGACGATTATGTCTTTAAAGTTGAAGCTTCCCTGGACGGGATAAGCTGGCCTTACACTAACACCTGCAACTTTGTTATAAGGCCCGCCCTATGGCAAAGAAAATGGTTCTTCCCGGTTCTGTTCCTCGGTGTTTTCCTGATAGTAACGGGTACGGTCCTCAGGGTAATGAGGGCGCAACTTAAAAAAGAAAGAAAGAAGTCGGAAATAGAGAAAGCACTGGCCTATATGGAATTAAAAGCTTTACAGGCGCAAATGAACCCCCATTTTATATTCAATGCCATACATTCCGTTCAGCAGTACATGCTACGTGGCGATCTTTTAGCAGCCAACGACTACCTGACCCGCTTTGCCCGGCTTATCCGCTACTTTTTGGAGGCATCCATTAACCGGAAAGTACCACTGAGCGAGGAGATACGCATGCTTAAGCTTTTTGTGGAACTGGAAGCACTTCGCTTTGACTCCCGATTTGACTTCATCACAGAAATTCCTCCTGAGGAACAGATGGACCTGGTAGAGATCCCTTCCATGATCCTGCAGCCCTTCGTGGAAAACGCCATACAACACGGGCTGGCGTTACAAGACCGGAAGGGGAAGCTATTCCTGAGCATTGACCTGCAAGACCATGAAGTGACTATAATTGTAGAAGATAACGGCATTGGCCGTGAAAGGGCAAAACGCCTGAAAAACACTCTGAACCAAAAACAAAAATCACGGGGCATAGAGCTCATCACGGAACGTTTGAAGGCGTACAATGCGCTGGATAAGGAAACCGTTCATATAGATATCCAGGACCTTCACCATACTAATGGAGAGCCTTCGGGTACCCGGGTAATCATTATCTTGAAACAACCATACTAACCCGCATGATCGAAACTATACTTATAGATGATGAAGCTCCCAGCCGGTCTATTCTTAGAGATATGCTCAGCCAGTATTGCCCGGACATAAAAATCATAGGTGAGTCCGGCAACCTGGAGGACGGTATAGGAATCATTCGAAATCATCAGCCTCAACTGGCTTTTTTGGACATCAACATGCCAAACGGTTCAGGCTTTGATCTTCTTAAAGCTTTTCCTGAAGCCGGTTTCCAGGTGGTGTTTGTTACAGCTCATAATGAGTATGCCATAAAAGCCATACGGGTAAGTGCGATGGACTTTTTACTCAAACCGGTTAACATAAAGGAACTCCAGGATTGCGTTGAACGGATAAAGGTGAAACTTAACCGGGACATGGAAAAGAATAACCTGCGGATGCTGGTGGAGAATATGCAGTCCAAACAAAATCTGCACAGTAAGATTGCCATACCCCTGACCGAGGGTTTACAGTTTGTAACTGTGGGAGATATTGTGCGTATGGAAGCGGATGGTAATTACACCTGGATATGGTTCACGAAGGGAAAAAAAATGCTCAGTTCGCATAACCTCAAGGAATACCAGGATCTCCTGCCTCCTTCTCTTTTTTTTCGTTCGCATTATTCCCACCTGATCAACCTCCACCACGTGAATAAATACCATCGCGGAGAAGGAGGTAGCATTAGTATGTGTGACGGATCTGAGGTACCCCTGGCCAAGAGACGTAAAAAGCCTTTCCTGGAGCTATTCAAATTATAGGCGCTTACCTGCAGCTACCCGCTCTTACCACTTATACAACCGGTCTTCCCATCTATCCTTCCTTCCCGCCCACCGGGTAAGCCTTGTTTCAGCTGCCTTTCCGAAAGCCTCACCTTAGACCCCGAAAGGCTGCCATGTGATATAGCCTTCTGAAAATCTAACTCTACAAATACAACAAGTCATGAAAAGAATCATCTACCTTATTTTTTTAGTGTTATCCGTTAACACTTCGCTGTGGGCTATATGTCCGTCCGGCACGCACAACGTTGATATAGCGGTCAATTCCAATTGTACGGTGAGCACAACCGTAAACATGGGTCCTGGCAGGACCATCTACGTGATGGATGGTGTAATACTTACCTTATCTGCCGGTGCGGTACTGAATTCTTCCGTTCCCGGACAGGCCTGGGACGGTATAGTTGTACAGGACGGAGGGACACTGATTATTGAAGACTGGGCCACTATTAAGAATGCGGCCATTGGCGTAACCGTTAAATCCGGAGGAATCATTGAGGCCACAAAAGGAAAGTTCACTAATAACCGTCATGATATCTGGTTTGAACCAGACCCAAATGTCGGCCTGGATTGCAAGTTGGAAAATGTGATCTTTGAATGGAATTCTTCCTACTACCCTTCTCTATTCTATACTTCCGGGATCAACATTCCTCAAACCAGTTATATACCTGTACCCAAAGAAAATATGGTGCATGTGGTACTGGACGAGGTTTACAAAGTGGTTTTTAAAGGGTGTATATTTTCCAATACCCGGAACTGGCTGGAATGGGAGCCGGGAGGCCTGGGTACGGACCCTAATTCAGTTAATGATATGGTTATGAGCTGGAAAGCAAGGGGTATTGGCATTTTGTCCAATAACTCGGGGTTTGTGGTAAAAAATATGGGGCCCTGTGCTTTAGATTATAATGATCCATTGGCCGGAGACCCTGATTATTCCGCATGTATTCCTTGTTCAGGGCAACCTAATCTCTTTACCGGACTTTGTACGGGTATAGCGTTCGACAACTTCCGGCTGGACGGTATCCAAAATCCTAATGCCATGATCGATATCCTGGGAGCCGAGTTCGTCAACAATCTCCTGGGGGTAAGTACTTCTTATAATACCAGCATTTTTCCGGCTGCCACAAGCTCCTGGGCTCAATTCAATGATATAAGCCGTATCACTATTTCACAGTGCCGGTTTGATATTAATGAATCCATTAAAAACTTTATTGCCCGCAAACCGGGATCCTTTACGAACGGTATTTACCTGGATCATGTAAATGATTTTGACATCAATCGCAACGTTTTTGATTTTGATTATCAATACGGCAATACCATAGGGGTATGTGAAACAGATAATCCCTTGCCAGGGTACTTACGCGGAGCCTCTGCCATTACTATACGTGAATCGGGTAACCTAAACCCGAGTAGCATTGAACAGAATTTTATCTACAACAACATGGAGATCAGTTGCACTTTTTATAATGGTGGTATTATACTTATTAATGATAACTCCCTGGTTGATGTAAGTTGCAATAATATAACGGTTAATACATTCTTTGGTAACCCCGTTTCTTACTACCTTGGATTTCTCCAGGAAGCCCCCGGCAGTACAAGTTCTGCAGGATCAATAGGGACACCAGGTATTTGCTGGAATAATCGTTTTGCCCCTCTTCCAAATTGTGGAAGTAATGATCTGTACCACATAGGTTTTTCAGAAAGTGGTTTTCCAACCAATTTCTCAGACTGGACCGGTAACGGAGTGGATTTCCACTACCTTAACCAGCTTTGGCATAACCCCACCTGCATAAGGGATGCTCAAAGCAAGCTGAATAAGGTCATTGCCGCGAGTTCTAATACCTGCACTACAAGTGATGTGACCTGCGGATTTTTTGATCACCCGGGCGATGGTTCAACAAGTTACGACCCTCATCAACCCTTCCACCAATACCCTGAAGTTGTAGTAAGTCTAAGTCCCAATCCGGTATCCGGAACTACTGTACTGACTTATGATTTTTCTTCTATGCCCATATTCTCATCCTTCTTTGTGACCATTGTAGACCTTAACGGAAACGTAGTCTGGAGTTCAGGGACGATTACTACCGGAACGGGAGAATTGAGCATTGATGTCAACCATTTATTAAGTGGATACTACTATATGATCATTAATGCAGAAGGTTATATCTGGAGAATTCCCTTTATTAAAATCTAACAGCTTACGCCATAAAACCTCAAGCCCTTCTTTACGAAGGGCTTTTTTCTTCTGTTCGCTTATTTCCACCCACCACCAAGAGCAGTGTACAGGTTTACCAGAGCACTAAGCTGTGCCTGACGGTTTTGTATGAGCAACAATTGTGAGCTTAAGGCATTCTGGCGAGCAGTCAATACTTCCAGGTAATTGGCCAAACCATTATTCAATAGCTCCTGGGCATATGCAGAGGCTTTTAGATACGCATTAACTTCCCGGGCACGGATATCGGCAATTTCATTGGCCGCCTGCAGCTCACTAAGCGCATCAGACACTTCCTGACCGGCCTCCAACAAGCTTTTTCTGAAGTTAAGTACAGCCTGCTGTTGATTGGCCTGCGCTACTTCATATTGCGTTTTTAACATGCGCCTTTGAAATAAGGGTCCCGAAAGGGAACTCACCACCTGCAAAAAAATACTCTCAGGTGTAATAAGCGGATTACCGGATAAACTTTGAAAACCGTAAGTGGCCGAAATATTCAGAGACGGATAAAGGCTGGCCCTTGCCACATTGGTAAGCTCAAAAGTGTTGACCAACTGCATCTCAGCGGCTCGCACATCAGGTCGGTTTTCAAGAACCTGCAACGCATAGCCGGTTTTAGGTTCTACTTTTATTTCCTGATCCTCCAGGCTACTTCGTTCAATAGTATGTGGCACTTCACCTAAAAGAATGCTGAATGCATTTTCAAGTTGCCTGCGCTGATTTTTTAAATTCACCAGTATAGCCTGAGCAGTATACAATTGCGCTTCAGTTTGCTGTACAGCTACTTCCGTAAGACTCCCTGCTTCTTTAAGTGCCTTAGTGGTTTCAAGACTACGTTTGCGGGTTTGCCGGGTAGTATCCGTTACCTCAATTTGTTCATCCAGTGAAAGCAATTGATAATAGCTGATAGCGACATTGGAAATAAGCCGGGTTTTCACCGCCTGGTGCGCAGCTACCGATTGTAAATAGCTTGCACCAAACGCTCGCTTCTGACTGCGTATTTTACCCCAAACATCAGCTTCCCATGAAGCTGTGGCCGAAAGTTGGTTTTGACTTAAAGTATTAAAGAAGCCTCCAAACTGGCTATTGGCGGATGTCTCCTGGTAGCTGTTTTGCAAAGTGACGTTTACCGAGGGCAAGAAGCCTGCTTTACCTTGCTTCAGGTATGCTTCTGCGGAAGCTATGCGTTGCATCGCTATACGTACATCAATATTATTGGCCAGCGCTTTTTCAATATGACCGGTTAAAACAGGATCCGTAAAAAATTCCCGCCACGAGACATCCGCCATGGAAATACTATCCGCAGGAAGGCTATCGGTACGGTACATATTCTGAGCCTGTGCCTCTATTTCTTCCGGACGCTCATAATTCTTAGCTACAAAACACGATTGGGCTAAAAACACCATAGCTGGCAAAACCCATAATAGTGTAAGTGATGACTTTCCCATATTATACATTTGGTTTAGTCTGATTAGTATGGATAACCGCAGGTTTAGTACTCACCTTTTCCTGAAGATATTGGAATACAATAAACAATACCGGAATAATAAATACACCTATCACCGTTCCGATCAGTAAGCCACCTACCGCTCCTGTTCCTATAGATCGGTTACCAATGGCACCCACCCCATTGGCCAACACCAGAGGAAGCAGACCCAAAATAAAAGCAAAAGAAGTCATAAGGATAGGTCTTAAGCGCACCCGCGCACCTTCAATAGCCGCCTCAGAAATGGACAAGCCTTGTTGCCTGCGTTGACGGGCAAATTCCACGATAAGAATCGCATTTTTAGCCAATAGGCCCAGCAGCATAATCAAAGCGATCTGGAAATACACATTGTTTTCCAGGCCCATTAAACTAATGCTGGCATAGGCCCCGGCCACACCTACCGGTAAGGATAACAATACGGCCAGTGGAAGGACGTAACTTTCATACTGAGCCGCCAGAAAGAAGTACACAAACAATATACTTAACCCAAAAATAATCCCGGCCTGACCGGAAGAAGAGATCTCCTCACGGGTGATACCTGAAAAGGCAATATCATAACCGGCAGGAAGACTTTCGGCCGTTTCCTGAATAACCCGAATGGCGTCACCCGAACTATATCCGGGGGAAGCCCCTCCGTTAAGGGTTACATTGTTAAAGAGGTTAAAGCGGCCTATAGTTTGTGGGCCATAGGTACGCTCAAGGCTTACAAATTCTGATACCGGAGCCATTTCACCCTGGTTGTTCCGCACAAAAATACTGTTCAGGTCATCTACTTCTTCCCGGTCTTCCGGGGGTGATTGTACAAACACCCGGAATTGTTTTCCAAAACGACTGAAATCAGCCGCATAATACCCTCCTATATAACCTTGTAAAGCACTTAATATATCACTTACCGGTACCCCTGCTTCTTTAGCCTTGGGAATATTAATATCCATCATCAACTGGGGGAAGGTGGTGCTGAAGGAATTATTGGCATAACTAATCTCAGGGTGCTGAGATAAAGCTTCTGCAAAATCGGTAGCTACTTCATCAAGCTCTACAATATCACGGGCTGCGCGATCCAGCAACCGCACCTCAAAGCCATCGGAAGCACCAAAGCCCGGTACACTGGGAGGTGTGAAGAAGATAATTTTAGCATCCGCTATGTCAGCCGTTACACCAAACATCTTTTTGGTAATAGCTTCCGCTGAAAGACTGTCCGCCTGGCGGTCTTCAAAGGCATCCAGTAAAACAAAGCCTAAACCGTATGAACTTCCCGAGCCCGAGAAAAAATTCCGTCCACTTACAATGGATGCTGAACGCACACCAGGTAGTTCTCCAATACGTTGATATATCTCCTGCATTACGCTATACGTACGATCCAGAGAAGCACCCTGGGGAAGCTCTACATTCACAAAGAGTACACCCCTGTCTTCACTAGGCACAAAACCACCAGGTGTAAGACGGTTAAAAAACCAAATAGAACCTATGGCCAGCAGCAGAATAAGAGCAGTGATCCACTTACGGCCAGCCAAAAATTTCACGGAACGCACATACCGCTGAGTGGTGGCTTCAAAGCCCGCATTGAATCCGGCATAAAAGCGCTGCAGGAAATTCTTTTTACGCTCACCTTGCTTCGTATGTTTCCGAAGGAAAAGGGCACATAAAGCCGGACTCAGGGTAAGCGCATTGAGCGCGGAAATTAAAATGGCTACAATAAGGGTTACCCCAAACTGTTCATAAAAAACACCGGTAGGCCCCTGAACAAATGTAATAGGCACAAAAACAGCTGCCATCACCAGGGTAATGGAAATGATAGCTCCGCTGATCTCACTCATGGCTGACTTGGTGGCCCGTTCAGCGGAATTAAACTCTTTGTCTTCCAGCTTGGCATGGACCGCTTCCACCACTACAATAGCGTCATCCACTACAATCCCAATGGCCAGTACCAATGCAAAAAGGGTGAGCAGGTTAATGGAGTACCCGAATAATTGCAGGAAGAAAAAGGTACCTATAATGGCTACGGGCACCGCAATAGCCGGTATAAGCGTGGATTTAAAATCCTGGAGGAAAAGAAATACCACCAGAAAAACCAAAAGGAAAGCTTCCACCAGGGTTTCCATAACTTTATCTATGGAGGCTGTGAGGAATTTATTGGTATCAAAATTAATGACGTATTCCACACCCGGTGGAAAATCTTTCTCCAGATCTTCTAATAGCACATATAGCTCTTCAGTGATTTCCTGGGCATTGGAACCAGGCGTTTGGAATACGCCAAAGCTGATGCTGGGGTGTATGCGTGTACGGCCTATTGAGGTATAGGAAGCTGCGTCCAACTCTACTTCTGCCACGTCTCCAACCCTCAGAAACTGACCATTTTCCAATGATTTGATAATAACATCCTGGTATTCTTCAGCCGTTTTGTAACGCCCTTTGTAACGGATCACATATTCAAATGATTCGCCTGAATTCTGCCCCAGGGCTCCGGCCGCAGCTTCCCGGCTTTGTTCACCCACAGCGCTTATCACATCAGCCGGGGTTAATTTATAGGCCGCCATTTTAGCAGGGTCGATCCAAATGCGCATGGCATAATCCTTACCGCCAAAAACATTTACTTCACCCACACCACGGATACGCTGTATCTCCGGCTTTACATTAATATTGAGGTAATTTTGCAAATACGTATCACCGTAATCCTCATTGGTGGAGTAAATAGCAGCATACATCAAGGCTGAATTCTGACGTTTCTGGGTGATCACCCCATTTCGCACCACTTCGGAAGGTAAAACGGAATTGGCCCGCGATACCCGGTTTTGAACATTTACGGCAGCAATATCAGGATCTACATCCTGCTCAAAAAGCACTTGTATAGTAGCACTACCATTATTACTGGCCGTAGAGGTAATATAGGTCATCCCCTCCACTCCGTTTATTTGTTCTTCCAGGGGAATAATTACACTTTCCAGCAAAGTTTGTGCATTTGCTCCCGGGTAATTGGCGGTAACCTGAACGGTAGGCGGAGCAATATCCGGGTATTGGGTAACGGGCAAAGTATTCAGTCCTAATATGCCCAGGATCACCAGAATGATGGAAATTACGGTAGAAAGTACCGGCCGGTCTATAAAAACATCTAACTTCATACAAACGAGTAATTAAGACCTGCTTATTTAAATACGGTATCAAAAGTGGCTATACTGTCCAAAGGCATTGGCTTAGCCTGTACGGGCATACCGTTCTTTACTTTGGCTACTCCTTTGGCTATGATCTGATCGCCTTTTTGAAGTCCTTCTGTAATGACTACCAGATCCTTTACCTCATCTTTAACCCTGACTTTAACGGATAGGGTTTTACCCTCTTCGGTAATCTTAAAAACAAATTTATCACCCTGTTGCTCAAAGGTGCTCATAGCGGGTACTACTAAAGCATTTTCATATACAACCGGGATTCTAATAGTGCCACTGTTTCCATTGGTCAACAGCTGTTCAGGGTTATTGAATTTGGCTCTAAAACTTACCGTGCCTGTGGAGGCATTTACCTGCCCGGAAACGGTTTCAATTTTTCCTTTTTCAGCGTATTCTCTTCCGTTAGCCAAAACCAAAAGCACTTCGGGAAAGTTATTGATCTTTTCAGCCAGGCTCTTTCCTTCCGTATCCTCCAGAAAATTCAGATACTCTTTCTCGTTCATGGCAAAATAGGCATATACCTCACTGATATCTGCGACCGTGGTAATAGGTTGCTGGTCTGCAGGACTCACCAAACTTCCCTTGCGGTACCGAATGGAACCCACCACTCCGTCAACCGGACTTTTAATAGTCCCGTAGCCCACATTGGCATTAATACTGTTGTAACGGCTTTTGGCCTGGGCAAGGTTTGCTTTTGCGGTTTCCAACTGTATATTTCCTATAATACCCTTTTCCACCAGGGGTACCAGTTTTTCAACTTCCACCTGGGCCACTTTTACAGCGGCCTGTGCTGCCTCCGCATCCTGACTCAGCGTTTGTGTTTCCAGTTTAAACAGGGACTGTCCTTTACGGACCGGCTGCCCCTCATCCACCAACACCTCCTGAATATACCCACTTACCTTAGCCCTGACCTGGCTATTAACTATACCCTCTATACTGGCAGGATAACTTTTATAGGATGTTACCGTTCTGTTTTCCACCTGAACCGATGGTAAAACCGGTGTCCGCTGTTGTTGTACCTGTCCTTCTTCCTCATTTCCGCAGGCTGATAAAATGAGCGAAAGGGCCAGGATACCCAAAATTTTATTAATCTTCATATAGTGCTTTTAGAACAAGCCATCCTTTTGACGTAAGGATTTTAAGACAAAGCAAATTTACCTTTTGTTTCTGTGCAGGAATTTGATTTGTATAGAATTTTGCTATCTGCTACTATAGAGAAAAGTTATAAATAGCGTAGCCCAGGAAAATAGTATTGGCAGGTTAACCCATTAAAAAACCGGCTCATTATTTTTAATAACTGC
>CAJNIZ010000710.1:0-14230 GCA_905231905.1 Symbiodinium pilosum | reverse complement strand
AGAAAGAGAGAGAGAGGGAGAGGGATTGGGATGCTTTATAGAGCCACACATCGCAGCATTGTTAGAATTTTCCCGTGCCCAGAACTCCGCAGGAAGCGCTGCCAGTGCGCACCCCTACTTGCACCAACATCTTCAAGAAGGCCTTTGCCATGCTTGTAAAGAACCGTAATCCTTAAACTCTTCCTATAGCAAAAGCTCTGATCCGAATAGCTCAACGCACGGAAAGGGTTAGCGCAGTTAGAACAGAGCACTTTGCAGGCAGTGGGTAGAGTTCTTCGGATTGCGGGTAGAGAGTGCTCGTAGAGGTGTAAGGGAGGCGGGAGGGGAATGGAGGGGGAGTTGGGAAGGGAGTGAGGGATGGCGAGAGAGAAAGAGAGGGAAAGATGCGAAAAGGAGAAAAGGAAGACAGAGTGAGATAGAAAGAGATTGGGATGCTGTGTAGGGCTATACATTGCAGCCTGGTTTAGAATGCTCCTGTGCCCAGAGCTTCGCAGGAAGCGCTGCCAGTGTGCACTCCTACGTGTGCCAACATCTTCAAGAAGGCCTCTGCTATGCCTGTAAAGAACCGTAAGCCTAGGTCCCCAGTAGTACCCTTTGTCCCTTTGGCATTATGGGGCCTCGGTATTAAAGCTGAACATAAGGTTACCCTTTCTATGAAGGAGTTGAAGGAGTTAATAAAGAATCGTAACCCTGCTAACCCATTCAGGTACTGTTTATGGGTCATACCTTCTAATTAGGGGGTACCTACTACTAAGCTGTGGATAATTGGGGTCACAGGTAATCCTTAAACTCTTCCGATAGCAAAGAGCTTTGTACGCAACATGTTGGCAAATTTACCTTTGTCCAGCGCAAGGCCTAACTGTTCAGTTGGCTCGTGATTGAGAAGGTATGGCAGAAGGAATTCTGCACAGACATGGGTGTTCAAAATCCTTGGAACTTGTTCGTGATTCGTTATAAGAACTGTACTTTTTCCTTTGCGGGGTGCATGTCAGGGATGGGACCTAGGTGCTTTACAAAGGCCCCAGATCCCAAACCCTATGGTCTCCAAGCACAAGAACCTTTTGAACCTCCAGCACCGGACGCTTTAGGGTTGGGGTCTGATTCCCTTGATGCGTTTTTAGGCGCATACCCCAGACAAATGTTGCAAAGGCCTCCGCAAGGCAAGGACATCCAGGGTCCAGGTGGTGGTCAAGGTTTTCGCCTCAGGGTTTGGAGGCTGAGGTGTTGGCCTCAGAGCATGAATCCATCGCACTCAACGCATACCGCGACCGTAATGTCTCCTAGAGCCAGAGATTAGAACTAGGAACTTACAGATGACACTCGCATACTAGTGATGCATCTTCGTCACTTACTGGAGCAATGAAAACATGGTAGGTTGTCAATGCATGGACCCTTTTTGGGTGCCCATCTACTTCGGGCCCTAAGATTTTTCGGCCATACTTTTGATCACCCACTATATGACTCTTGTTTTTTATTGTCATGGCTGCTGTTTCCTTTGACGCATGATGGTGAATCTGATGTGGATGAAGACTTACCGTTGCGTTATTGGGCGTCGGGGAGTGGATCCCCATAGAATCACGATATGAGCTATGTCTAAAGTCCTACTATCCCCCTTATAACCACCCCTATAGTACTCCCCTATATTATCAATTATATAACCCTCCTTTAAGGAGTTTCGACCTTAGACCTTAAACCCGAAACCCTAAACCCTTAATACCCCATATAGGAGTCCCCATCTCACCCCTTTTCAGGAGTTAGCTCATATGATGAAGTCGAGAATCCGCAGCAGAGTCCTTCATGTTATCTTCCTCCTGGTCCCTATAAGACGCCTCTGAATTAAACTCAAGATGTCGATGGTTAAGTGTTTAGGGTTTAGGGCCGGGAGGATGGTAAAAGCCTGGCTAAGGTGTAAGGGGTAGGAAGGAGACCATACCCTACAAGCCCTGTTCCCTATATGAAGCCTTCCCTCATTGTGGGTATTGGGACCTAAGGAGTCGTCAAAGACTTTGAGTTTGTACCCGAAGTGTTTGTAACCCTAGGTCTTGAATACCCTTATTAAGCACCATATTCCGTGGTTTAGGGACCCAAACCCAAAGCCACAAACCCTACGAGTACAAAGAAAACTCTCTAAAATGAGGTCTCACTGTATAGTTGACGGGTTTCTACGGATTTCCGCCTCTGCTTTTCACAGAAGTCGACCCTCGAAGTCATCGGATGCGAAAACTGCGAGCCTGGCAAGGACAGCTCGTCAGCTCCACAGCGGATGGGGGTCTAGGGTTTAGGCTTTAGGGCCTTTATTACGGTGTATTCCATACATCGCCGGACCCCAACATAGATCCCAGTTCAATGTATACATATAGCTGTTATTACCCGGCCTCCTGCCCTTTTGTTTAGGCCCGTCATGTACCCTCCACCCAGCACACCGTGCTGGGCATCCTAACCTGTGCAGCATTTACTCCATCCACCGCAGTGCGTGGGCTTCAGAAGATAAACTGATGTCAGTCAGTCAGTGTGGTATTCTAATGCCATAAAGCCAGGTGATCTTGCTCAATTGGGTTGGTTGCCGTGTTGGGCTATTGCTAGGTTTCCTGTTGGATTGTTCAAAGAAGCCTTTACAATATCCCTAATTGGGTATCTTCAGGTCTCTAGGGTATGCTCCCATCAGCGCAGTTTGTGCCCGTGGGCTTCCTGGTCACCGCCCCCCATGCTATCTCCCGGTGGGTTCCCTCTGAATTAGGGCTTACTTAAGGAGAATGCTTGTTAAATAAGGCTGATAAGAAGGGGAACCTCAGGGGAGGTAATACACGGAAGAGGCTAGGAATCCCATGGGCCTTAGGACCAGCTCGTGATAACACCCCCTGTGACTACCCGCGATTTTTTTGGCTACCCTAAACCCTAGGCCCACCTCATGGCTTGGCTGGAAGGACCAGTTCTGGGATAGCGTCAGTGTGTATAGCATAAGCGTCCAGTCCAGTCTAGCGTGGTAGGGGTACAGGCTTCAAGGGTATACATTGGTTTAGGGTTTAGAAGCCGTGTCCGCAGGCATCACGCAGATGGCTTGTAGGCTTCATGACGGGTGCCAGCTTTCGGAGGTCAAGACTGCGGCTCAAGAACTTCTGACAACATGGGTGGCCGAGAACAGGAGCATTCCAAAACGGCCTCGTTTTCAGGCACTGGATTTAAGATTAGCCAGCTTAAGCCTAAAACCTAAACTTTCAACCCCAGGCCCTGAACCTTGCAAACTGTATACTAATGACCCTAATCCCTCCAAAGCCTTTTGCGTTGAGCCCTAGAAGCTTCGGCGCTGTTCACTCAGAGTCTCGGAGCAGCCCCTAGTACTTCAGGACCACAACGCGAAGCCGATGGGTTCACTTGAGCAGTGGTTTAACTGAGGATACTAGAGTTTTGTGTTTAGGCTTTAGGGTGTATAAAGGGTCTAGATGGTCTAGAGATCTGGGGTAGCCTATGACTTGGGGTACTGTAGGGTACCATATAGAATACAGAGCTTGTGTGAAATGAACGTAACTTGTTATAAAATTCCTCCGAGCATTTTCATAGAGTAGCTGCCTATGCCCGGGGTATAGCCCATCTGAAAACCTAAACCCTCAACCCAAAGCCCTGGACCTCGTAATGCCCTAGTCTTTCCCTTCTCAAACCCTAAGGCTCTAAGTACCTAATAATCACTGACCCAAAGCCTATACTATAATTACTAATACCCCAGCAAGTGCCTAATTATTGGGAAGCCTTTCTGTGCAGGACTGCGATTGTGAAGTGCGCTGTAAGAAGCCACTGAAGCCTTTGCAAGGCTGGCCCGAATTTCAGGGGCTTCCCTACATAAACCTTAACGGGCGTAGGGTTTAGGGTTTAGGGTTTAGGGTTTAGGGTTTAGGGTTTATAGGGTTTAGGGTTCAGCCCTAAACCCTAACACCTGCCCCTATGCTTCCGCATATCAACTTCCACCTGAACTAGCCCTATATAGTTAGCATCATATACCCTAAAACCCTAACACCGAAATTCTAAACCCCAACAAGGGGGAAACTTGGGAGCCGTGAGCAGGATGAGGTGCAAGGGTGGTAGGGGCTCCCATGAGACTTGGCAGTTCGGAATCGTGGTTTGGAGTGGTTCTTTGGCTATGGTTCAGGGTTTAGGGTTTATAGGGTTTAGGGTTTATAGGGTTTAGGGTTTCTGGGGTTTATAGGGTGTTTAGGGTTTGTAGGATTTAGGGTTCAGGGTTTAGGGTTCATAGGGTTTAGGGGTTATAGGGTTTAGGGTTCAGGGTTTAGGGTCTATGGGGTTCATAGTTCATAGGGTTTAGGGCTAGGATTTAGGGTTTGGGGCTCAGGGTTTGAGAGCATTGCTGTTATGATTGGTATCGCTGGCACTGTGTGACGGTTATGCGCTCGTGTCTATGACCATGACCGCTGCTGCTGTTGCAATCTCTGTTTGGAGTTGGTTGATGGAATTGCCCTGCAGACATTCATGATGGGTTGCGAACATCATGATGCTTTCTCCCTGATTTCAAACAGCTCCCTAAAACACTAAACCCTTAGTTTCTGTAGGAGCCCATTCGGAGGCATATTTAGCATTGGGGCCAGAGGGGGGGCAGATTTTGGAGGCGAACCATAGGCAAATGAGAAGTTCGCATTGTCTGGCAAGCTAGCTACCAGGACCTTCCTTGTACCCTTAATTGGGGATATATGGTCCCCAATAGTGGGTACTTAGGCCCTAATAGAGGGTAGGAGGAGGATCTAGGTATTCAGTTGATGTTAAATGCCTGAGCGTCATGCGAAGTTTTTTCTCAGAACAGGAGGCCTCTAGGGTAGTTGCCAGGGATATTACTGGTCCCTACTAAAGATTCTTGAAGCATAATCCGAAAAAGCTTCCGTGGATGCATTTGCCAAAACCCTAAACCCTAAACCTCCATCATTCCCCTCAAGGGTCCAAAGTACTTGCAATCATGGCAGGGCGGTTCAACAAGCCCTCAAGTATAAGGTTTAGGATGTAGCGTTAGCGTGCATGAGCGCTTGATGTAGATCTAGCTAGAGTAACCTAGAAACCTAGAAAAATCAGCTTTGTACCCTACATGTGTTGGAGCTGTTCCTTCTTTTCAAGGGCTAAGGTTACTCTGGCTACCCTAAACCCCAAACCCCCTAAACCCTAAAAACCCTAAACCCTAAACCCCAAACCCTTTTAGGGTTTAGGGTACATGGGCTCGAAGGTTCCTATGCATGGGCCAGAAGCCAGCTTCCCTCTAACAGGCCCCACAGTCATGGTTCCCAGAGGGTCCAAGTATATACCCAATCAGTAAGTACTTGGTTTTTGGGTATTAGTAATTATAGTATGGGTTTTGGGTAAGTTTATGAGTATTAGGTACTTGGACCCTTCGGGGTTAGAGGCAGTTTCCATAAACAAGGGGGCCCAATGTTGACCTCAATTCTTATCATGCATGTTCCCAAGAAGGGACCCCTAATGTTTGGAAGCCCTCATGGATAAACCGACACGTGGGGGGAACTTTGCATTACCCAAATCTGGTCTTTCTGGCTGCTGCAGGTAGCACCCCAGGGCCCTCCAAAACCTCAACCGAGTGCATCGCATGTTTAGGTGGGGGCTTTTGGTGGCCCAATCAGAGGGCTTTAGGAAGATCCCAGTTTCAGGGTCTTCGTTGCCAAGCTCCCTGAAGACAAGCGTCTGTGCAACATAGGTAGCTTCCCCTATGGAAACCTTGCATATACATATGCGTGCTACGTAAGCCTTATGTACGAATACCCACTTGGTACATCCCACCTGAAGATTCCCTGGCCTTGTAAATGCTTCAGGAGGCAGCGAGGGCGTGCGGCGTTGCCTGATGCTGCTCGACCTATCAGCATAGTCAGCTACAACTCCAGGTGAATTCCAAAACCACGAGATCCTAACCCCAATCCCTACAGCCGAGTCCCACAAACTTAAGGCCTGAACTCTAGACCCCACAGCTGGTATGAGCAGTAAACCCTGTAGCCTAAACCCTCATTGCAGCGTTCCTTCCGACCTAGTGCAGGAACCACCACACATCCATGAAGACCCCTTCAGCTTGCAAATACTGTACCCTGGATGCCTGGATTTGTAATGTAAATATGCACACAATGCGCGCTGCACACTTTCTTGTGCCACTAACCAGTACTGGTGCTCCAGAATCTTGCATTTTAACGTTCCGCCAAAGACTGCCAAAACTTAGCAACTGGAAACTCCATAACCTCTAAATCCTGGATCTCATCCCTACATATCCCTACCTGCCCCAGCAAAGCCCTTCAGAAAACGAAGGCCCCTTTAATTTTAGGTAGTCCCCGATATATCCCCTAGACAACCCCTCCAGATACCCCCTCAATAACCCCTGTGTAATTCCTGTATCCCCCATGCAAGCCCTGAGGAAGGGAGCTTTGGCAGAGTTCGAACCGGCTCCGGACTGTGTGGAGCCGTGCCCGTGTCCTGCCTCAATCACACAGAATGCGCCCCTGCACCCAGGGCCTTACTCCATATTCCCCAGGGTATTAGCATCCCTTTCATTGTGGTATAATACATTGGGAAGGCTTAATGGTATGGCCCTAAGGCTTCCAGTCACCTAAATAGTAGGTTACTGGGCTATGTAATTACAGGATATATGAAGCCATTATTTACGCACCATGGAGCCCTAGGCTGAGATGGAGATGATTTTTAGATGCTTTTTTGGTTCAGGGTTTTCACTTTAGGGAAGTTGAGTCAGGGCCCTCTCCACGTGACGTGAGTGGCTGAGTATGGGGTCCCAGGCAAGTAGCCTTGAGTAGGGTTCTGGGCTGAGGGTTTAGGGTTTAGGGTTGGGTTTGGGGTTTAGGGTTAAGGTTTGGAGGTTTAGGGTTTGGGGGGTTGCCTTGAGTAAGGTTCGGGGAATGTTCCTCTGCTTTGCAAGACAAAGGTATCCAGGGGGTACATGGTATGGCGGCGGTATTATATACTTACTAGAATCCCCTCCCTTAACATGAAACCCCCACCCCCCCTAATATTAGATATTACCCATTGTGGTAAATTATAGTATATGGGGCATATTTAGTATTAGGGGTTGGGGTGTTGGGGGGGTTAGTATTAGGGGGATGGGATTGTTAGGCATGCTATACGCATGATGAGACAACGGAAGACTTAAGGAACCTCAGTCGTTTGGGTTTACGGTTTAGTGTTTCTGGCTAGGAGCATCATATTCTTGAGTTCCTTTCAACTTTCTTGAGCAAGGTACCCATGAGCCCGGTTCTAATGAAATTGACCTCTGTGCAGTAGCAGCTCCTGGCGCTCAGGACTCCGGACCACGCCGAGGGCACCCTTGACATCTCAAAGTGCCAGGATGAGTGTGCCTTCTTCTGATGGACTCAGGGTTTCTTGGGGAAACCCTACCTAGACCCTCCAATGTAGTACCTTTTTAGTAGTCCTAATAAGAATCCTAACCAAAAAACCATACCAAACCCAAAAAGGAACTACATTGGAGGGTCCAGGTAAACCGCTTGAGGGATTTTAGCGTTTCAGGTCCTGACCCTGGTATCCTAGACCCTCGATGGGCTTCACGGCCTCAACAATTGGGAGGGTCCTGGCTCGTGGTTTAGGTGCAGTTCCCCCAAAGTGTCAGAATTAGCTCGCTAGATTTCTGCTGGTAAAGTAGGTGACCAGCTGTCTTGGAACTTGGGTTTCCTTCCTTCAAGATTTCTCCGCCACTTACCGCAACTGGCTAACCCTGAACCCTAAACCTGCTTCAAGTATGGCCAGGTTACCTCCAGGTTCTCCTGAATGCCCGCTACAGGGTTGAACTGAGAGATTTCTAGGCGATCGAAACGTTGATGCTCTGGGTGCTTGAGGTTTTCTTACCCAAGTGTCCATGTACCATTGGATATCGTATATACCTAAGTAGTTCGAAGTGAACCCCCTGGGCTTTAAGTACATACTATACCTGCATGGACCCTTTGGGTTAAGCAGTCTTGCTTCCGTTTCTGGCGACTACTTGGACATGGAATTCAGGCAGTGGGTCTGTAGGTCTGCCTGAAAGGGGCAGGATGTATTTAGGAGCTCAGGAACAGTAACCCGATATGAGCAATGGTCTAAACCCCTTAAAGGGGGTTATATAGGGGGTTATATAGGGCACCATTATAGGGGTTATTAAGGGGGATACTAGGAGTTTAGACTATAGCTCATATGCAGGTAATTAGGCTTCGACAGTTATACGACCCCCTTCACATCCATTCCCCCCTAATATCTCATATTCATGGTCAGATCATGTATCAGGAAGTGGGTGCGGTGTTCAAGCCCGTGAAGTGATTAGCCCATATGTTGAGCTTAACAGCTTGGCTTCTTAAGGTTTAGGGTCTAAGATGTGGGGTTGAGGGTTTGGACCCTTAACCTTAAGCTCTAGACCCTAATCCGCGTCACACTTTCAAGCTTGGATTCCTACAGTGAACTTCGCCCCAAGCCAACATGGAAAATAACCCAACACCCTACACCTTAAACCTTAAAACCCTAAACCCCAAGTAGACGTTTAAAAGGGCAGCAGATGTATTGCTTATGGGGGTTTACGGCAGTCCCTTGTATACAGCAGGGTAAATTTTCAGAACGGTGCAAAAAGATTTATCCAATCCCCTGCACAAAGCCTTCGGTTTGCTCCATGCGGCTCAGATGAGTAGTATTTTATTTGGGGATACTATGGTACCCAATATAGAGTAAGATTATATCCTCCTTTTGGGGTATAGTATTTTATATAAGCAATATAACCTTACTAGGTACAACCACCAAAAAAACACTACTCATGTGAGCTCTGGGGATGGTTTTGGGCTCCAACCCCCTTAGAAACCGGGTTTTGGGTTTAGGGTTAAACCGAAACTCCAATCCCCAAAGCAAAGCCTACCCTGAGGGTCCAAGTACCCAAGAATTAGGTACTTGGGATTTTGGTGTAGGACAGGTTTTGTGATTATGAAGTACTTGGACCCTTAGGGCTAGCCCCTTACACCCTAAACTCCAACCCCTCAAGTCCTCTCTAAGCCCTATAAGCCCTAAGTCTGCAAGCTGTATGATGGTCAACAAATCTTGCATTTGCAGGTCGTCACGTACCCAAAAGGTCATTGCTCTTTCCTCGTCAGAACCTGACTTCCACGCAGTAGCCTTATGTGAGCCATAATCTAAACTCCTTCAAGGGGGTTCTCTAAGGGTCATATAGGGGACTAGTGTGGGGGATACAAAGGAGATACGTTTAGACTATGGCTCACGTTTGATTGATGGGGTTCTTCGTCATGCCCTTGTCAATGTTCCCTTTCCGGCAGAAGCCTGGCCTCTGCATCTGTTGGTGTCTTCCGCTGCCGCGCGTGGGGTCATTCATGACAAGAGTAGCTGTCGGGAAAGTAAGACACCCCTTACAGACTTGCAGCAAAACTTCTGTGGCTGCAACAGCGGGTCTTGCAAGGTCTGCTGATTGCGCATAGGGAGTCGACTCGCGCCAACAACCCGGATTTGTGCACGGAGACTCCGTCGTCCGGCCTTTCAAGTTTCCTCTCGGACTTCTCTACGTTCAGAACAAGGCTGAAGCCTTAACCCCTAAACTTTCTACGTCAAACGACAGCCGCAAATTGGTTCAAGGAATCCTAAATCCCCTTATGTCCTAATCCCCAAACTTTTTGCTTGCCTGGCAGTCCTAAGCCCTAACTCCTAAACCCTAAAGCCTAAACCCCTAAACCCTATGCCCTAAACCCTAAACCTTATACCTCATCTTTGCCTCGCATCTCAGGTGTCCCTGGTGCGGCTGAGTCTCAGGCTTCAGTGTTTTTGGGGGATCCGAGCTTAGGGATTGAAGGTTAGGGTTTAGGGTGTTTACGGATTGAAGGTTTTTTTTGATTTAAGGTTTAGTGCCTCAGGGCGTAGAGGTTGAAGGTTTACGTTTTTTTTAGGGTTTAGTGCGTACCCTAAATCCTAAACCCCAATCCCTAAACCCCAGAACATCCCTAAACTTCAATTTGGGTCGTTTTGCCCAGCTTAAGATCCTCTGAGTTTCTCTTGAACAGGCTGGGTAGGGTAGACCTTTGGATGAGGTTAGGGTTTAGGGTTTAGGGCTTAGGGCATGGTCGTAGTATACTAGAATACCATGATGCCCAAGCTAGAACCCTAAAGGTCCAAGGACCGAAGGAACTTAGGGGCATGCGATTTTTTGGTATCAGCCATGGAGACCCAGTTGTAACGCGATTTATGAGCACTTTCTAAACCATACTAAACCCAGAGGGTCCAAGCACCCAATATTGGCAGCTAGGTGATGGGTTATAGTAATTATAGTATAGGTTATGGGTAAGTATATGGTTATTAGGTACTTGGACCCTTAGGGAAATCCCGGCTTGTTGTGGCACACGAATGCGATGCTATTGTGGTATTGAAGGCTTACGGCATGAGACTATTGGAATCCCCTCCCCTAGTGATGACCCATCTGACCCCCCCAAGGATGAATATTACCCCTGGGCTTATATATATATATAACAGTACTATATTGAGGGGGGTTAGTATTGTTTGGGTCTGGGTGTATTGTTGTACCTGTGGTACGAACTTATCAAGGATATTAGCCAACCTCAATGAAGGTTTATACAGTCTTAATTTGTTCATATTCGAAACTACTACAAGTGACGTCAAAATGGTTGTTCAACATGTTGCTAAGGTACGGCCTTACACTTTACTAGGGTTTAGGGTCTAGGGTAACTTTGCTGCGCTAGGAGAGTGGGTGTCATGTCATAGGAGCGGCTGTGGGGAGGTTTTGTCCCCTGAGCTTTTAGGGTTTAGACCGAAATTCATGCATGGCTTTGAGATACAGGAATACCATCATTCCCAAAAAATAGGGTACATTGCGTCACGTAGGATTCTTAATACCCCTAAACCCTAAACCCTAAACCACACCAAGCCTACTATTTACGTCCTCCCTTCGGCTGCCGGTTCCCAGCACCACTCCTACGAATGCATAATGCGCAAGCCTGAAAAATTACAAGCGTAGAACGTTTATCGTTTACCTACACATTCCAATACCCATATTCATGGCCCTAAACCCTAAAGTTTAATCCCAGAACCTTATACCTATTTGGGATTAAAGGCCATAATGGCCCTAAACCCTCAAGTTTAGATCCTAAACCCTGTCACTATTTGGCATTAAAGGCTATAGTGGCCCTAAACCCTAAAGTTTAAACCCTAAACCCTACAACAATTTATCATTAAAGGCCGGGCAATCATTATGTGTATTTGGCATGTCCAGGTTGGTTGGAGGGATGCTGTAGCGGCCTACATGATTAGTCGAAAGTTTCGGGGTCCGCTATATTAGCAAGGGTTTAGGGGTTTGGGGTTAGAACTTAGGCTATCGTCTAAATTCCTGAGAAGGGGGATAGATGAGAGATTATATAGGGAAGTATTATAAGCCTTATTAAGGGGGATACTAGGAATTTAGACTGCAGCTCATATAGTCATAACTAAGCGAACATTGAAGAGCGGAAGGTCGCAATGATTTTGGATTGCATATTCGCCTCTCTGCGCTGCTATCCAGTATAGAAATTCCCCGAGTGTCCATGTCATTTTCCATTATCTTTTCCATTCGATTCTGCATTATGGGAGGATAATATCCCTAAACCGGTAAACCCTATCCAGGAAGCAGGTCATTTAGAAAGCTGTGCAAGAGCGCTATCCTCCCGCAAGTTGATTCCCCATCCGAAGTCTTCAACCGCAAACTAAAACCCAGAGGGTCCAAGTACCCAATAATGAGGTACTTGGGATTTGGGCAATAGCAAGTATAGTATAGGTTTTGTGTAAGTATATGCTGATTATTAGGTACTTGGACCCGTAGGGAAACATAGCAGACATTTCACAGCTTATATAATTATGGAGTAGGGTGAACTTGAAATTCTAAAGTCACAAAATTTAAAAAACTGTAACCCCAAGTGCCTAAACTCAGAACCCTTCACCCTGACCTCCATGTCCTAAGCTGCAGGACTGCACCTGCTATGTCAGCTGCGCCGGCGGCAATGTGCGTGTGGGTGGAGGCAGCTCTTTTCTCCCTGATGTTTGGAAAGAGATTCGGCCTTTAGGCCTTATAGGCCAAGAAAGAGTAGGTAAGGGCTTAAACGGGCGATCACTGAAGGTGAGTATATCGGGACTATTAGTGCGATGCATTACCTCATGTCCTACTGAGCAAGGGTGGGTTTGGTTCTTTCCGTTTGCAAGGTGCCTGAAGGGCAGTCTTGGGGCTTTCAGATGAGCAGTTTAAGGGTTAGGGTTCAGGGTTGAGGGCTTAGGGCCTGCACAAGGTTGAGAGCTTCGTGGTCTAGGATGTACGCAGGGCCTAGCGTTTGAGACGGATATCAGCTAAACCCGAAACCCTAAGTCATACATACATGTAAGCAGCTTCGGCCCAAAATACCGCACATGAGGAATATGCCCCACATGATGACAGGATCCCTGAGGTGATCTAACGACTAAGGAATACACTATGTGCTGCATGATGCAAGCATCCCTAGTACCTTTTGTGGAAGGTGATTTTCTCTCATTAAAGGGGTATTGGACTCCTTGGAAGCCCCAAGCCCTAAAGAACAAAAGTCGTAGCTCACGCTTTTCCACTCCCCTATAGATGCCTATGCGTATTCCCTAATTACATGGCAGTTCGTGGGATTATACAGCCCAGTACGACTGTACTTCTAACACAGTTATAAGCCCCCTAAGTTCCGAATATTGATTATAATTTGGTTTTACGTATTCGTCATAGTTGGCTTATAATCACCCTGAACCTCCAAGTAACGCGTACTGGGCTCCCTGCTGAATGAAGAGCTAAACCCTAACCAGTGCAGACCTTTAGCCTGAGCCCCTGCAACCACGAACCCTGAACCTGAAGGATACTGATGTACAGGCCTAAAGAAGTACCGATATTAGGGTCCTAGATTCCTCGTACAGTCCAGGATATTCAGGGTGGAGGGTACCTCAGATAGACTTCAACATAAATTACATTGGAAATACTTTAGTCCCTCACCGTACCACGCGATCTACAGCTTACTGGATCCTCAAGAGGATACATCTCAATTTAGCAGACTTTCATATAAATGTGAGTATTCCGGTGACAAGAAACGTTCTGGCACACCTCCACTAGTAGGATTCTCAGACAAAGGACACCAGAAAGGACAACTTTTTTTCAAATTTACATGGGGGAACCACACAAAACGCTTGGTATACTAACCCTCTAAACCGTGAGCCGCTACTTCACCCTCGCTATCTTGAACTGTCAGCATTTTTCTTTATTAGTCAAAGTCCAAAGAAGCAACTGTGTGATAGTGGATACCTATGGGTACCTGATGGTTCGCACATCTTCTCGTGCAGCTGGACTGAACTGGAGTACACTCTGTGTCACATGAGCTCTGGTCTAAATTTGTAGTATATCCCGTAATAGGCCCCCCCCCAAAACCCTAGGCCCCTATAGGTCCCCGCAACCTAAATGTAGTCCGTAGTAGCAGCTCACATGGTGTTTTCCAGGAGTAGAGGGCTCCCAGTACAGAGCCCAAAATACCACAACCCTTACTCAGGGACTGATAAGCCGGAACTTGCTCTAGGTGAATCCCCAACGCCCAACCTAAGACGCTGGGCCAAGCGGACGGTTTAGGGCACCTAAAGCCTAAACCTTACCTAAACCCTATAGCCAAAAATCATAGATTCCATTTCATTTTCCATTTTATATTCGAGTTGAGTCTCCATTATCAGGGTAGTGTACCCCTAAACCCTAAACCCTTTCCAGTTGATTCTCCATTATCGGGATAGTGTACCCCTAAACCCTAAACTAAACCCTATATAGTAGCCTCCATTTTCTTTTCCACCATCCCAATATATCCCTAAACTCTATATATGTATATATAACCCCACTATGGTAGTTTCCTTTATTTCAATATAGATCCTCGAACCCTATAAACGCTGTAAGACCCTATTAACCCCATACAAACCCTATAAATGTTTAATCAAAAGTCTCGCCAGGTCAGGAAGGCTTCAAGCGCTGCGATGCAACTTCGCGGGGGCCAATGTCGGAGCCCAAGCCAGTAGGCCCCACTAAGGGTTTAGAGTTTAGGTACATAGGGTTTGCCAAGGGTCCAAGGACTCAAATGATAAAGTTTGAGGACCCAAATAATCACCTCTCCATGTTAATAAAACCTCCCCTAATAATAAATAATACATCCCGGGACCCTAAAAATTCCTCATG
>CAJNIZ010000709.1:0-31184 GCA_905231905.1 Symbiodinium pilosum | reverse complement strand
AAACACGATTTGAGCCGGAGGCTTACTCGGGCCGTCTGCGATGTTGCTGAACGTCGGCACTCTCATAAAGAAGGCTTGAACGTCAAGCTTCTCCTCAAGTTCTACCCCTTCACGCTCTTGCGGCGTCATTATCAATAAAAACCAAGAGGTTCTTGCCGCGGAGCAACGTGCTCCATAGCAGCAGCCTAAGGAGGTATGGGAGGAGCTCACATTCAAACACCAGTTGCTGCTTGCCCACACGGTGGGCCCACTTCTTCGCCGCGGATGGCCTGGAGAAACTACAGCGCTAAGACTTGCGTCTCCGTGAGCTTAACGGGCTTGGCGCCTGCATCGGGAACATCCCCTACTACCACAATGGCTTGTCTGGAGTTACGTAGACATTCTTTTCCGCGAAGAGAAACGTCCCCAACTCTTAAGGTTACAATCACCTTTGAGTATCCGACATTGTGTGCCGCAACCTCAGTGGAATTATTAGTTCAAGGGTTGTTACCCAACAGACTGGACACGCACGTAGCAGGAGGTCACCACCAGTGAGCAGCGTCTTCTCTGTGGCTGCAAGTTGTCGGATCGGTATTTCCGCAGTGATGTTCAAGCTGGATGAGAGACGTCCCCACTGCAAACAGTACTGGGCCCATACCTTGCTCGAAGAGTAAAAAGGCGTCTTTGTTTTATTGTTTTGCTGCTTTCTTTGTTTCCATATCTGCCCTTAAGAGACAAACAGCGCAGGGCAAAGCTTTCTTCAAAGCTTCCGTTCGCAGAAAAACTAGGCAGTGCATTGCTATGCACTTCTCTCTAGCAAAAAACTTCTTCACACTTGCTTTCAACAGCTGCAAAGTTCTTTGCGTTTCGGCTTCTGGCGGAGCGAGGCTCTACACCAACACGCATGATTTAAAGGCGGACTAGCTACCTACCTCCCTACGGCAGTGAGCAGCACAACGCAAGGTTATACAAATTTCAATACCCCGTTTTCAGGAAAGCTACCCTAATCGCTCTCAACCTAACCATAGCGGTCACGCTTTTTCTACCTGCTGGGCTACGGTCTGCAGTAGGACTTGAGTCCAACATCACGGAGGGGCTATCTAGGGCACATGTACAATCGAAATGTTTGTTACGCCTCTCTTCGACTTGCGTGGTGTCTTTCCACCAATGTCGAACTCAAACTGTACATGGCAGACCTCACATCTTGCAACTTATACACTTACCAATCAAAGTCCAACAATCACTCTTATCGAGACCAAAAATCATCCAAGGATCGGTTAGTGTCTGTCTTTGGGCCTCGCGACGACTTGTATTGTAGCTTGATGCGATCTGTCTCCGCAGACATCGCAGGCGCTCAGCGGTAATCCACAACTATCCACACAGCCGTATGACTCTGCAGTCACTTGACATTGGGCCTGGCCCACTTGAGTCGCCAAAAACACTTTAGCCTCTTCAGGACAGAACCACTAACCAATCGCTCGAATAACCATGTTAAAGATAACTCGTGATCCAAAGACTAAGATATTCAACAATCAACAATTAAAATCAATCAAACTATCCTAACTGTACAAACTACGGCGGCGCTCTCACTTTATTTTTCTCTACTGCAGCATGCAACGTGAGCTGGAACTTCTTCAACAGCTACCAAAAATCTAACTCGTGTCCTTCTCCAAGTGACGCAGAAAGCAAACTACTCTTTTGTCGCGTGGTAGCGAAGCTTTCTCACTTTGTGGTGAAACTTTTAAACAGTACTAAGGCCCTGATCAGGATCCAGATTCAATTGATAGCCGTTTCTTCACTACCATCGTCGGCTCTAAAGATTCAATCATCTTCTTTCTCGCGAATCTAAATCCGCTCTCACTCCTTTTTCTTCTTTTCCTTCTTTGCCGTCTTTTCTGCGGCCTTTTGCTTCTTTTCTTCTTCGTTCACTTTGCGCTTCTCTTCCTTTCGCGCGGCCTTGCGCTTCCTTTCTCTTTCTTCTCCCTTTCAGCTTCTTACTCCTCGTGAAGTTTCATTCGTTCTCCATGCATTTCTATCTGTCTGTTTTGTTGTATTTATTCAACTCCTCTTGACGACCAATGTAGTTCGGTGTTTTGGATCACTTCATAGTCTGGATCTTTCTCATACTTTGCTTGCTGCTCCATCTTGGCTGGATTGCAGCGATAGCTACTGTCAAACAAATTGCCGTACAACCTCTACTTTGAAACTGCTCTTAGAGCTTCTTTAAACTCCTTGGCTTCCTTCCGCTTTCGATCTTTCTCTTCCTTTTCTTTCCACTTTCGCTCTTCATCTTTCTTTTCTTTCCTCTTTCGGTCTTCATCTTCCTTTTTCTTACTTTTCATTTCCGTTCTTATCTTCTCTTCATCTTCCTTCTTCTTTTTCTCCTCTTCTCTTTTCTTCTTTTCTTCTTTCCTGCGCTTTTTCTCTAGCTGACTTAAATTGCCCTCGCTGGCAAGGCTTATCGATCTTGACCGGGACTCTCTCCTCTCAGCCATCTGCTCCAAATTTTCTTATCTAACTTGGCTGATCTCTAAGCCATGCTCTTGCCAAGTGGCAGCGCAATTCTTCTTCTGTCATCGCCGCTAACTCACTGTCTTGCACCTAGGACAACTTGCCTTGTGGTTGCACGTTTTCCTTGAGTGCGACCACCATCCGCTTGCTTTGCGGATATCTGCACCTGTCTTAAGTGCTTGCGTGGTAACTTTCCACCAGCACGATGCGCAGAATGTCGCATCTCTTCTTGTGTCCTTCTCCGAGCCTCCGCGCTCGTGCTGCGATACTATCTTCGTCAACTTTGTTCCCAACTGCAGCATGCTTCTGCAATAACAGGCACGGTGTCCTCACGTCTTACAGTAGAAGCACTCATCTTTCCAGGATGGCGTTCAACCATAATCCTGGCTCTAGCCTCCTTGCTCAACATCTCCCATTGAGCTTGGTCTAACTCAACCTCAATTCCTTCCGGCTTAGCTTAGTGGCTGAGTTCTCAGGCTTAATTTTCTCTTCCGGCTCAATCCTCGATGGTGCGCTCCTCTCTGGCAACACCATCTCCTCCGGCTTTACCGGCGTTTTCTTCACCTCCACCTTCTTTCACTTTCTTTCTCTTGTCCGGAGGAGGGAACGGTGCTTTCTTGCTTCTAGGCACCACTTTTGGAGGTGGCATCTTCTCTGCCAGCTCCTCACTTTCAGCCTTTCTCTTTGACCCTTGAGGTCGGGCTTCTGGATCATCTGGGATCATAATAGGACTCTTCTTGTTCACTTCAAGAAGTCCTTCTTTGAGTTCGTCCTCCACGGTCTTGGCGCTATTGATCATCTCCAAAGAGAACGTGAAAACTCTTTCAAAGATACTTGGCTTGTTGATCTTATCAACGCTTTCAGCATTAAAGACCATGTCGGGCATCCATCCAAGCTCTTTCCCGACATCAGATTCTTGGGCCTCTTTAAAGCCTTTCATTGTCGTCTCGACAAACTTCTCAATCAACGAATGCGTCTTCTCCGACTTGCGGAGGGTGCTCTGCTCAGCATTGAGCTCAGTGAGACGCTGCTGGACCCAAGCCTTCTTTTTGGCTTGCCCTTCAATAAACTCATCCATCTCTTTGTCCAGCTCTTTTAGCTTGCTCTCCAAAGCAACAGCTAATCTGTCGTTCCGAACCAAACTGTCCGACAACGTCTTCAACGTTTCTTCATTCAAAGATTCAAAACTCCCAAAGCTTGAATGTCGGCCACTTCGGTCAAACCGATCTCATGCAGTTCTTGAACCACTGCAACAGCACCATGATACATCGTATTGATTCCTCTGGATGCGCTGCTTCCAAGGGAGTCTTCGATGCGTAGCACAGTTGGCCTAAGCAGGTCTATGAACTTGCTATTGAACTTTTTGACCAGCTTTACCTTACGCTCGATCTGCTGATCCTCGGTGCTACCTTCTTCTGGCGCCATATGTGGCAATTTTGACGGCTGACTTGGTTCGCGGTCTTTCTTGCCGGCTTCATCGGCTTCTACCACCGACGAATCTGTCGCCGTACTAACACTATCTTCACTTTCCTCCTTTTCTTCTTCTGAGGAATTCTCTGACCCATCTTTCTTTGAGGGCTGACTTGGTTCAGGGTCTTTCTTGTCGGCTTCATTGGCTTCTACAGCCGCCGACTCTTGCGCCATTGCGCTTTCAAGGGCCTTCTCGCGGTCGGCCTTCGACTTCAAGGCCATTTTTCTCAACTCTTTCTCGCGGCCTTCCATTTCATCAAGTGGCACTTCTTTGGCTTTTCAAAGGCGGTCCTTCCAAACGCTCCTTCAGTTCCTCTTCTTCACTTTTCTCTTCTTCAACTCGCTTCGGCGCTTCTTCTTCGGCCATTTCTTTGTTCACTTTTTTTCTTCGTTTCTTTTTCTTTTCTTTCGGGTCGCTCGAAACCCGCTTTCTTCTACTTCCCGCTTGAAAGAAAACGGCCACGGATAAAGTCATAATCAACACGACCATGGTTGCAATGCCTGGGAAACATGTCATGTTGCTTGCCGAAATTTTCGCCCCTTCAACAACTTCAATTCCTTCAGCAATCAATAAACCAATGATTTTTGCGATCATTCCTACGCTTACTGTCTGCATTGTTCTCACTTTCCTTGCTTTTGACGTAGGTTCTTCATCTTGTTCTACGACGAAATCTCCTCTATAGCCTAAGATCTTGTCTCTACTCAATGCTTTTGTACCTAAGTCCGCAGGGTTCTCTGTACCCTTGATCGCTTTTACCAACACATCCTTCAGCTTCTGGATCCAAAGTAAATTGACATCCATGTGTCTTGCTTTTCCAAGTCCCTTTCTCGAAATCAATTATCTTGACGAACTTGAATCGATGTACAATCTAACTTCCGGCGCTATTCCTGTGATCCTTTCGACCAACTTTCGCAGGAAAACTCCTTCGCTCATGACTCTTACAGCTGCTATTGTCTCGCTTTCGCAACTCGAAAGTGCGACAGAACGTTGACGCTTCGACTGAAAATGTATCAAGTTTCCGTTCAGCAGAATCGCTCCACATGATACACTTTGTCTACTTGTTCTGTCTGCCGCCCAGTCAGAATCTGAGCAAATCTCGATCAAACTCCCTCATCAAACTCCGTTGCGTGTAAATGTTCCTTTCTTTGTTGCTTCCGGAGTTCCTGTTTCTCTTTTTCTTGAAAACTACATCCGGGATACGTTCTTTTGTGCAACAAATGAATCTCGGGACAGCCTTTTAGATACTTCCCTACAAACCTAAGTAACTCTAAGTCACCTTCATGCGGACTTGCTAACTTCATGCTTGGCTTCTTCAACGTAAACATCAAATCCGGTCTTTCTGGCGCAAGTTACGGCAAAATACCTACACTTTTCCGACACAGGTGATGGTCCTCAGGCGTTAAGGGTTTCTCGGCATCTTTCTTGGCCATTATTGACCTTCCTCCATCGGCTGGAATTGGGAGCTTCTTCGGGAATGCTCCTTCAAGTTGCAAAACTTCCTCTAACGATTCAATGTACTTTGCGTTCATTGAAATCTCAATTCCTTCATACGTAGCTGTGAACGTTCTCTTCAAGAATCCAATTGAACCGTCTTCATGTTCTAAAGGTCCTTCTACCTTCAACTTGAGTCGCTCTGCGCGCATCTTCTTGACAAGGTCTTCGAATCCTCTTCTTGTAGCAAATACTTCCAAGTCGTCAACGTGTGAAAGTATAATGATTCCGGGCTCGTTGCCGTTTGGCAACCTGTAGAACAACACTGGCAGTCCTTCATCTGACTTCAGCCCGTACTTCTCTACGATTCCTTGGAGTTTGTTGAACCAAGCGCTGGATCCTGTTCTTTATCCTGGAAGGGTATATCCAAGTTCGTAATACTTACCATCAACTTCCACAATCGTGGGTTCATCTTGTTCGACTTGAAGATAGGCATCGCCTATGTCAATACTGCCTAAACAGTAATTGTCGGTTGAAACGAATAACGCTGACAGCAACCTCACAGTAGATGCTACTCCCGTGGGTGAAAACAACGCTGACAGGTCATAATCAGTCAACCACCTGAACTCTCTTGCTACTAGTCTACCACGTCTCTTCCACTGGCCGTCTCTATGGCGCCAATCGTACACAATCTTCGTGGAAAGGTACTTATAGCTGCCTTGCTTGGCTTCATCTTCACTTATCGCCTTCAGCACCTTCATGTCGGTCAGGCGTTCAAGCTCAGTCTTTCTTGACTGCTTGTCAACTTCAGCTAACTCTTCATCGCTTAGCTTTGGTGGTCCTTCTTCGAATTCATGTGACCACGTTGGTCCTTCGCCTTCGAATTTTTCGTCATTGTCATCTTCAAAGAACTCTTCATCATCTCCAATCTCAGCTTCTAGTCCTTACGTGCTTGAAGTGCTCTTAGGATCATCATCACTCAAAGTTCGTATCACCATGTTAGTTCTTCGCTCTTCAGCTTCGGAATCTGTGAATCCTGGCGATGGCAATCTCACTTTGCCTTTCACTTTGATGATCTTTGGAACTTTCTCTGCTCTCTCTTCCACCACTGCAGGTGGCTCTTCTGTCCTCAACTTAGTTGATGCTGGCTCATTTGATCCTCTTGCTTCAGTGCCTCTCTTCGTTGGACTCGTAGGCGATGGTTCATACTCCGAATCAGGGATCATTTCCTCTGATTGGCTTGTATCTCCTGAGCCTGTGCTCGGGGCTTTACGTTTTGCCCCTTCTCCTGGATCTTCATCATCACCTCCATTATCATCATCATCTTCATCACCATTAGCCGAAGGTTCATACTGACTTGTTCTTGTTGCATCGCTTGCTGCTTGCTGACTTGGACTTCTTGCAGCGGCAGCTCCAGGCTCTAAAGCCAATTGTTCAATTCCTCTATGAGGTGGCAACCTTCTTCGTTGCTTTCTTGAAATCAACTGTTGTTGTGTATGGTTCCATGGTGTACCACACGCTTCGATCATCGTCTCGGCGTCAAATGTAGGTGCACATCTTCGCATTGCTCTTGCTTTGATAATTCCTGTTGACGTGCTAACCAAGTTTGCGTTTGAAACTGGGTCTTTGCCTACAAAGATTCCTTTCTTCCAAGGTTCACCCTTTTCTTTCACAGCTGGTACTGGTTTTGCAACTACCGTGCTTCCCCATGGCGCCAGTGCTCCTTTGTATTCTCTGTCAAACAGCGCCTCAAACGGGGTCTTACCGCCTTGTACGACAAATCGGTTTAGTAAGAAACAGGCGTGTCTTGACAACCACGGATACAAAGTACTCTCGGAAGTAATCTTGACCTTTGCTTCCTTTTCTGCTGCATAGACCAATGTCCTTGATAAATGTCGTACTGTTCGCACCCATCGTTCAACTTGCAATCCTTGGCGCTCGTCTGGCGAGACATCTTGGATCTCAGTTTCGAGATTGTTCATTTTCCGAACCAAATGCACCTTGTTCCGTAAAGCCAACATTGACGGTTCCGTGTCCGTCCTCAGGATAACTTTCTTTTCCAACAGCATCAACACTCGGCACACTTCTTCTACCAAGTACCCTGTAACTTCCTTTGGCGGTGCTGGAATCGCATAAACAAACTTGCTCTCTTGGTCTACCATAACCAAGCTGATGCAAAGTGCATCCTTCACATTCTTTGCGTTCTCTTCATCTCTGGTTCCGGTGAATTTAAAGTCCATGCTTACCAACGATCCATCACGGCGTTTCTTGGATACTTCAAAGTTGTCTTCTCTACTTCTCGTAGCTGTGCAACTCTCACACCAATCAGCTTTTGGAAGGTGTGTCAACTCATGCAACGCTCGTTCTTCAGGCGTTGGCTCGTAGACAGGTTTTGGTCCACTCGGGTCTCGCTCAAATTTTTTCTGTATCGACTTCGAAATGTCAACCATTGTCTTCATCTTATTCTCCGCAACTTCTTTCTTCAGTCGTTGCCAAAGCAACTGTTTGCTTCCAGTTTCTCCAACTCCAAGTAACTTGCACGCATTCTTCAAAGTCTTCAGTGTGCTTTCTGGTGTGATTTCTACTCCACCGACAATCATTTTTTTCCTCAAACTCATCTTCGCCAATGGTCGGTAACCTTGATTCCAATTTTGCTTGTTCATCTACTTCCATTGTTGCTTTCGGTTTGTCTGTACTGCTTGATGGTTCTTCTCTCGCAAGCTCTGACTCTTGGGTCTTCTTCTTTTCTTTCTTCACATTGAGATACCTCGAAATTTCTTGCGGTCGCCTTTCCAAAATCGTAATTTAATTACCGCATCCGATATCTTATCAAATTCGATGTACTCGAAGTCTTTCCATTCTTCTGCGCGCGTGAACAGTTCCACGTCGTCCCACAAGATTGTGTCCTCTTGGCAAGGACAGAGTAAGGTTGGACGATACGGAAACATCTCGAGTGAGATGTCCGGCGTTGGGTCGTACGTTCCTTGCAGGGACTAGTCGAACCGGGCAGGACGCCCGTCCGGAAGAAAGAACCCAACCTTCGTGCCATTTGTCAAGGCACTCTTTCAATCCAACGTGAATTTCAGACTTGTTCGAGGCTCTAATTTTTCCTTCAGCTTGAACTTCAGGCTTTGCTTCAGCTCTGTATATCCTCGCGTCTGTCATTGTTGAATTCCTATGAAATCCAATCGGAATCCTGGCATTTCCTTTCACCAAGAATGCTCTTTCTAAATCGTAGGGTTGCATACCCCATCCAGTTTTGCACAACTTTCCTACCGCAAACAACGGTTGTGTGACTTCGCCAAATACCGCACTGTCAATGACTTTCAAAGTTCTTCCATTCTCCTTTTGAAGCTCAAACGTTATACTTGCTCTTGTCTCAGTTGTGCGAATGGCGTTTCCTTGCGCATCGGTGATCATCATCCGAAGTTCAGGAAGTTCAGTCGTTCCGAGCTCCTCACTGTAGAAGCTCAACGGCAACACGTGGCAATCGGCACCACTGTCCAAGCAAACTTCGACAGGTTCATACCAATCTCTTTCGTGATAACCATCGTTGACCATGCGAACTCGCTCGACGTCTTCTCCTAGATACCATTCCATCAGTTCATCAATCACCGTCGTGTCATCCTCTCCTTCGCTAATATCAAACACTTCTACTCTCCTGACTTTGTCTTTTGATCCACTTGATTTTGCTTTCTTTTTCGCTGCTTGTTCAGCGGCCATACGTTCTCTACGCGCTTCTCTCTTTTCTCTATCTTCTTGTCTCATCTCTCTCCAGTCTTGTTCATCTTCGCCGTAAATAAAGTCGAGGCTCGAAATGAACTCTTGCCTAATCGCTTGCTCTGGATAATCCTTCAGAAAGTCCAGAACTTCCTTCACCAAGTCATTTTGATCTTTCACTTCATTCCACGCGGCTCGCAACACGTTAGCTCTCCTCTTAACTTCTTTGTCTTCATATCCACGGCGCTGCAACTGTTCCTTTGCACCCTTTGTTGCATAACACAAGATGCTTTCTCTTTGATACTTCTTAGGCATTCCTTCTTCTCTTCCTCAGATGTGTCTACAGGTCTTTTCTTCACGTCTTTGACCATTCTGATTTGCGATCGACTTGCAAGGTTGTTGAACATGCCAATGATCCTCTTCAATTTCTTCAATCGTAACTGTAGATTACCCTTCGAACGCCTTCATTTCCATGTGCTTGTCTCACCATTCTAACGTTCGGCTGACTTGAGGAACTTGACTGTTGCTGCTGTTGTTGCTGATTTCCTTCATTGTTGTTCCAATTCTGCCACTTATCGTTCCAGTTCTCTCCTTCATTCCGACTTTCATATTCTCCTTGCACGTTCCTAATGTTCTTTCCTTTTTCCTTTTCCAGGATTTGAGTAACATTCAGCTGCTACGCGTCCTGGTCTTCCACAGTTGTAACATACAGGTCCTTTACCTTTACTACTAGACTTTTCTTTTCCGCCGTAACTTTTTTCACCTACTTGTCAAGCGTATTTCCTTTCTCCTTTTCCACCTTTACCTCTTCTTTTTCCGCGTCCGCGACCTTTTTCTTTTCCACGTCCGCGGCCAAATCCTCCATATCTTTTTTTCTACCTCTTCCTTTCGATCCATCTTCTTACCTTTTCCTTTCTTACCTTTTTCTTTGCCTTTCCCTTTTCCGTCATGAACAGGATCACTTTCTCTGGGAAAAGGTTCTTAACACTTCTTGTGCTTGGTTGCGTCTCCTTGGACACTCAGTTCACTCATAATGGTCTTTCCAATTTTGACCACTTCTCTCATACGTCATCCATTTCCAATATCAAATTAGGGTTCCTGTTTGGAGGTTCTGGTCGTAAGCAAACCCTGAAAGTCTTAGAAGATCGTGAATCGCCTTGCTAGAAAAATCAGAGAAAAGTATCTGCGCTGCTCTACACTTTGCACGGAATATGTTTGGTTTTGGTTAACTCTCTGAGCGACGTAGTAAGCTCGATGTCATTTTGGTTTGTGCGACTCTCTAACAACGAACACATTCCTGCAATCTGTTCATCAGGTAAGTGGTGAAGATGACTAATAGGCTTTCCGATCAACACAAAACCAGCAAATTAGTTGAACAGTCGAGAGTCGGCAACACAAGAGAAGTCCTGCTTGGCGAGATTCCGTGCCTAGAGCGAAAGTCGGAGCCTGTGTAGGAAAGGTAAAAGTTTAGAAAAAAAGCGGTGCTAGATGGGGCGCCTAGACAAGACGAAGTTAGTGCCGCCAGAAATCAAGTCATTTTGCATTGAAGAGGCTTGAGTTGCTTGGACTTTTGCGTTAGTGCGACTCTGATCTCAAAGACGCCATGCCTCGCGGAGCCCTGCAGGTGCACCGTCTCGCCTATGTCAAACTCGAAATCCTCATCGCGCCCCGCCGCTCGCTTCCGGCTGTCCAGATCGTCGTCATCGCTTTTTTCCTTCTACCGAAAATCTTACGGTCCCTTTATTAGCGTGGTAAAGGCTGTTTAATGACTTAAGAGAGGTTTGCTCTAAAGAGAAAAAAGAGTGGTAAAGGCTGTTTAATGGTTTTTAAGCCGTAAGAGAGGGTTTAAGGGGAAGTATCAAAAAGACTTAAAGGGGTGAATCCAGGTTGGACCTTGGTTGGAAGGTTTGAACCTAGATTGGCCCGTTAGAATTCAGGTTGGAACCTAGGTTTGGTTTGCGCCTAGAAGTGGACCCAGGTTTGAATCTAGGTTGGAACCCTGATTGCAACGGTAAACGTGGATTCGAACCCGGGTTCCAGCCTGAGTTCAATCTGGGTTCTGAATCTAGGTTCCTAGGTTGTTGTTGTTCTCCCTTCCTCTCCCTTCCAGAGTTTGAAGCTGGATTCAACCCAGGTTGGAGCGGACCATTCTCACCGCTTCGAGTCAGGTCTCTGCGTAGCCCACTCAGGCGTCAAGCTCTGCGGTTACGCCAGGCATGCAGTTGCAGCGCGGGGTTGTTAGATGGGGGGATTTGCGCGCTAAGGTCATGAAGTCCCTTGTGACCCCATGGCCAGGCAAGCTGCCAGGTCGATAGGTGTCCTGCCGGATCTAGGGATCTCAGTTCCTTGTGGGGATGGTCTCCTTGGAGAAGTGCTCTCTAACAATGCCAAGCAAGAATCATTCCAGGTGTCATGGCCGCAATCAGGCGAAGTGTCTTTCCTTGATGAACAGAAAGCCGTGCCGCTTCAGGTGCCTAAGGTGGCTCAGAAGCCAAAGCCTTGAAAGTCTGCAGTGGTCCACGCCAGGTCATGGTCGGATAGGCGATGATGTGAGGTCCAAAGTGCTTGAGACATGGAAGTCCCTTCTGTTGTCAGCGGGTAACCTGACTAAGGTTGGTATAAGTCTTCTTAGGGCACAGGAGATTCCGGATGCTGAATCTAGAGTCTTCCACTTCTTGAGCAAGTCGACGGCCACGTTGCAGGCAAGATCTTCATCCCTTTTGCGTTATGTCAGGTGGAGGACTTTCGCAGGCAGGCATGGATCCCGTGGCTTTCCCGGTGAGAAGGATGCTTATATGTCTGCTTTCTCAAAACAGAAGGTGCGCCCAAGTCTAAGTTCCACGTTGTAGGGAGTCGGTGAACTTTTGCAGGTTCCCTCTCCTAGGGTTTGATTTTGCAGATGTTAAGGATTCAGCCAGGATTCAAGGTGTTTGCCCTCTCTGCATCCTCAAACCCGTGTCGAAGTGTGACCCCTTGACAATGGTCCAAGTGTAGAGTCTGGAGGAAGCCATCTTCAAGGCTGAACTGGAGGAAGCATGCGTCATAGGCTTCGTGCTGTACGTACTGCATGGCAGGCTGCGTTGGTCTGACGCCCACTGCACTGAGTCTGAGCCGGAGATTAACTTGAAAGACGGGCGGGGATACTTGCAGGCCTCCTTGTATCACTATAAGGTGCCAATCGAAAATTCCCTCTTGCGTCATCGTCTTCCTGTGTGATGCCTCACTCCTGGGCTGAGTAACAAAGATAGAACCTCCGAGTGGTTGCGCCGTAGGAAGTTGGCCGGCCTAAAAGCTGGCAGGGGCCTTCCCATGATGTCTAGGCCTTTCTTGGGTCGGTCGGATTTTTTTGATAACTTGCCGATGGATGCTTCCCAAGGGGGCCTTGTGTGTCAGAGAGCTTCTTGAACACGTAGAAGGCCATACCCAGCAGCAGAAGAAGATTGGCACGCATTCTCTCAAGTGCACCATTCTTTCTTGGATGTCGAAGGCTGGTGCTCCTGAGCATTTGAGGTCCATTGCAGGGTACCATGTGGGGCGGTCCAGGTCCACTGTTGTACTCTTGGGACACATTGGCTCCAGTGCTGCATTTTTGCAAGAGCATGTAGCTCTAATATCAAAGCGCGAGGTGGATCCGGTCGAAGATTTTGAGAAGACCACTCTTTTTTCAACGGCTTCAAGGGACTTGAAGGGCAGGTTGAAGGGGGGCTTAAAGGGTGCTTCAAAGGCAGTCGTTCAATTTATTGCCATTGGAACGAGCACGGTGGAGAGTGCGTCTGGCGGCAGTGCAACGGAGGGCTGGGCCCGAGACTGCAATTCCTGAGGAGGTCCGATCAACTTCCAAGGATCCTCTATGTCGCTTGCGGCAGCAGTGACATTATCTGCAAGGCGCTGGGAGGCCTTCACTTTAGGGGTGGGGCCAGTAGGTATTGGCGTTCTACCTGACATGGTGCGCAAAGACTGGCAGAAAAAGTGCTCAATCAAGACTGTGCAGTTGCAAACGCCTTTCTATCTCAGCCACCTGACGGCCAACCCTAGCAATGCCTATTTCGTGAGTCACTGCTTCAGCACTGCGATAAGCAATGGAATTTCGCGCCGCCTGCAACTCGGCCTCAAAGGCCAGCACTTGCTGAGACAGACCGTCCTGTTGTGTATGCAACTGCCTGATGGTGCGCTCCAGGCTTTCCCTTTGGTGTTCAAGATTTGAAATCTTATCTTCTTGAAACTCCACAGTAGAGACCAAGTCACGAATCTGCTGTTCCAACGCAGTGACACGATTCGAAGTGGCAAACAAATGACGAGACAACAGGCTCTCAGAGGACACGCTGCTCTCAGGCTCTGAGGCTGGCTCGGATCCCGTCCACTTCCTCACCCCAGCGCAGATGGGCGAAGCAATGGCTGTGCGTCGCGAGTCCTACAAATCTGCTATGGACAAACAAGGTTTGACAGTGGGCCTATGCATGCTCCGGCAGAATGCTGACAGTTTTGGACATGTCACAGAAAGCGTCCCCGCGCTTTTGCGGACAAGCACGGTCTGGTGTTTCAGTCCAACGTGCATGCGCGAGCTGTTGGCGAGGGAGCATTTGGTTGTTATGGGCATCCCTGCATACCCCAGCTTGGTTGCCGAAACTGGCCATTGCTGTCCTTTCGAAGAGATCCTGGAGGGGCCCAACGCAATCTCCTCAGCGCAGACAAAAGCTTTGGCTGGGAATTCCATTGTCGTTCCGGTCATTGGCCATCTGCTGACCTTTGTGCTAGCCCACTTGCGCCGAGGATCCTGCTTGAGTGTTTACGACGATGTGGGAACTGCCTGAGATGCCGACTTGAAAGCTCCGAAGGCGGTTTGCTGTTCACTGTGCAGTCCGAAGCCTGCAGATTGCTCCGACGGAAGGTCTGTGAAAAGATTCGCTCACGTAATGATTTGATTTTTTCACACACAAGATTTAAGTTTGGGTTTGGGTTGCACTTGCTAACAAGTCGTCAACGAAAGGATTTACTGGGGCGTTTAGGGTTTTCGGGCTAAGTCTCAGAGCTTTATATGGTCCCTAGACTGAGTTTGGATGGTGCCTTTGCGGGGATTCAGTTTTGGCTTCCAGAGGAGGGCATGGATCAGTCAACGCAACAATATATTTTCAATGCCTTGAAACTCTTCCCTTGGACCTCCGCTTCGCAACCTTCGAATGTTGCGTTCCAACTTGATGCCCACTGCAGATGCACTGTGATTTTTCCATGTTCCAGCGTGCCAGTAGCTAAATCTGATTGGATTCCTTTTTTTTAAGTTCTCAAGTGCCAGCAGTCAATTTCTTGAAGATTTCAAATTTTTGCACCCCCAGAACTGACGGTTACAACCCTCGCGCGCTTTACCATCGTGGAAGCACACAAGTCCTGTCGTTGAGTATTTCATCGTTTCCCTGGATATCAAAGACGCATATCTGGAGGTAGACCAGCCAGAGCCAGTAGTTTCTAAGATTGAGGTGAGTCCTGGAGTGTATGTGCAGTACATTCGTCAAGATGCTACCGGGCCAAAGAGAAGGGTTGAGTCGGTGGTTCCAACACTTTCTAGCATTTTTGTGTCCCAACATTTTGCTGTTTCCCAATGCGCCGAATGTCCTGCTATCATCAAAGCGCCTGAAGGGCCAGGGATGATTCATGTGGACGACAGCATTCTTGTGCTACCCTGCAGTGGACTCTCAATGCGTTTCTGCCAATTGCGAAGTCCAGATTCCAAGTTACAGTGGAACTTGCGTGGCCATGTGGTGACGAGTTTTCTTTCCTCAAGCGTTCGACAGCCACCGCGTAGAGCGTATGGCAGCATTGTTGGATGTAATGCAAAACAATCGACAAAGAGTTCCATGCATGCAAGAGCTACGTGACAAGGATACAAGCGAATTGCTGTCTCCCATAGATGCAAGAAAATATTGAGCTGCGTTGTACATTTCAGTAGACCGGCCAGACATAGGATACACCGTCAGACTCCTCGCTGCAAGCATGGCAAACGTGGACTGGTGAAGTTGGTGCAGTACCTTCTCAACACAATCAATTATGCTATATCGATTTTCATAGGTCCCCCTGGCACTTAAAAATTGATGTCCAGCTTGAATGTGAGTTGTTCGAACAGTGGTGAACACCTGCTTGAGTGCTACTTTGATTCTGATTGGTCAGGGCCAAGAAAGGATGATCGGCGGTCCCTTGGTGGAGCGTCCTACGTTCTGGATTCATGCTACTTGCGTTTCACGTGCCGGAGCCAGAAATGCATATCGATGTCGTCCATGGAGGCCGAGTTCTACGCCGCAGTTAGTGGTGCGTGCCACTGGCTGTGCGTGAAAGCGGTAATTACGTTCATGACTGGTGAATCCTGTCAGCTCGTGGTGCTACTGGGCAATATGAGTGCTAGGCATTTTGCTCTCAGGCAGGGAGTATCCAAATCGGCCAAACACACCGAGGGAAGGTTCCTCTGGCTGCAGGATGCGGTACGGCAAGGCAGGCTTCAGATCAAGTTGGTGAGCTCGCGTTACAGTCTGGGTGATTTGTTTACAAAGCCTTGCAGCCCTGCAAGATTGTTGGCTTTGTGCTCTCTCCATGGGTTGGTCAATGAGCATGAAGATCCTGTTGGGGAAAAGGAATGGGAAGATTTGCAATTGAAACATGAGTTCAAGATTCAGGTCAAACGAGTCAAATGCCAATTCACAGGCCAGTGCGTGACTTCTGGATGGTTGAAGAAGGTGGCTTTGCTTACATTGCTGATGCCAGCTCCTGCTGATTTGGCGTTGCAGTGCTTTCAGTGGTTATCATGGTTGTCTGTGCGGTGTGTACTTGGAGAGCCTTGAGTCGTGATGGCGCGGAAGACGGTTCATTCATCATCACTTTGATGATGGTTGGTGGCGCATTGTTGCGTGACTATACTGCAATGGTCAGCGCTGAGATCTACTGTGCAATGTTTCTCATTGGGATGGTCATCTTCCAATGGTGCCAACTGTACACTGTACACCCTTCGCCTGCAGCTGGCTGTTGCCCAGCATGAGAAAATGGAAGTCCGTGTTCAGAATGTTGGTCATGTGGATGAGAGTGTTACAAATGCAAGGCGTGTTGCAAGTGGCGAGCCAGTAGAGTGCGTGTAGGTGGCAGCGTGCGCCATCATCAGAAGGGTGATGTGATAATGGTTATTCCAGATGGTGGCGAAGCTTGCCATGTCATGAGTGTCAGTATCTAAAGTAGTCGAGTAAGCCTCGAAAGGCATACTACGCATGTACCCAGTGTTTCAAGGGAACCTAGACCTAGCTTGTGTTTGTTTGAGCAATAAGCCTCAGGAGTTGGCATGATTGCTCAGGCGGGGTGAACAAACTTTACACGTCCCGCGTGGTATGATTTCATGAGTATTTTCCATCATGTTGTTGGCGTGAGCCGAATGGCATGGTTCGACGCTACATGAGGGTTTCGGTGTGAGGAAAAGTCTGGATTGTTTTTCATTTTCTCCGCATCTCGACATAGCGAACGCGGGATGGGAACGTGGTCGATGCCTCACGGACTCGGCCCAATTGCAAAGCAAAAGGTTGAAGAATGTTCCGGTGCGTGTCTGCCGCTGCTGTCTGTTTGCTTGCAACAACCCCACCAATCACTAGTCGCATGTCCTGCGCTGAGGCGTGGCTCTCCCATCCAAACGCGAGAGTTGGAGCACTCTAAATGTTCAGTTTAATCAAAACAAACTGCTTAGCGGTTGAGTTGTCATCACACTGATTGGATTGCTGGGGTTCGACGGGTGCTGTAAATGCACTCAGTTTGACTGGATCCAGCCGGATAACACGGGAGTGGCATTGCTGACTGCTCAAACTCTTCTGTAGTTTCCTTACAACTTAATTCAATTTTTGATTATACTATAGCCCGAAGGAATATCTGGAATTCTTGCTAATATAAATCGAGTGGGACAACAGCCTTTAGCACGCAAATTGCCCATGAAAAAAAGGAATGTGCGTTGCAAATATGGTTTTGTGATTACAACGAGCAAGCTTTTCATTTGATTTGATAGGACTTTTTGCAAGATTTGTTTGCAAACATACATGGAGTGAGGGTTCCGTATGGCATGGTCAAGTTATTTGGGCCAATTGTTGGTGGCCAACTCAATTTTGGGTTTGATGGGTTGAATCATGTCTCGGTATGAATCGCATGCTTTTTCCTACATCAAGGTATCTCATTTACACCGATTCCGAAGGTGCATTTGGATCGATTAAAAATGAAACAAAGGTGATACATGCTTTACAAAAAACCGTGTGCCCCAAAATCATATCGTGGGGGAATCGAATGTACAAAACCTCAAGACTTGTTGCCATGGCGAAGCCAACCGCGCGCAACGATGCCCAGTGCTTGAGCCTGAGCTGGTTTGTACCACTCTTCTTATTGGCTGCTTGCTGATCTGAACTTGGGCCCAACGGATTCGCAAAGCAAGTTGCCCCATTTTGGACGTCAGTATCGCAAAGCCGTGTACAACGGAAGCTCGTACTCATACCAGTTTCCAACGCAGGTGCGCAAGGGGTGCGAGCGCCTCGTGGCAGCTTGCCACCAGCAGAGCTGTTCATGCTGATGCGCATTGTGGAATCCAGGCATGGCTTGCTTTATTTCTATGGTTGTCATTATAATTGGTATTATGGTTATTGTTACTATTATTCGGGTTTTCTAAAATTGGGGGTGCCGTGTTGGGGTCTTGGGAGGACATTCAGGCATGTTGTTTTCTGGCAGGACCAGACAGTTACGGCGATTCTCCTTAATTTTGACCAGCTTTCCGTTGCGACCACGTTAGTTTGTGTTGATGTTTGCTTCTTCACTGATTCTATGATAGCAACCACTCCCTGCTCCTCTTCGTATTCGTAATTCTTCTCCACTTGTGCTGTTGCTGTTGTGATTACCCAAACACTTAAACCGTATATCCTATACCCGTTACCTTATACCGTATACTTTTTAACTGAAACCCTAGACCTTAAACTCTAAACCTTAAACCCTAAACCCCTAAACCCATAAACCCTAAGCAGAGTACTGCCTTATCGCAATGAAAATCTTCATGCAGTCATTTGGGGGGCTTCCCCGAAATTAGGGATACCTTTAAAGGGTGCATAGGGGCTGTTGGGTTTCCGGTTTCCCGAAAGGTACCTCTTAGGGGGTTGAAAGGGGTATATGGAGAGGTTGGAAAGAAAATGGAAACTATTCAGGGTGTAGGATTTGGGATTTCCCGCACTTTGGAGTATTTTTTCACGGTCCCTAGAATATTGAGGATCGTATGTTGGGGTCTATATTGGAGCCCCCCTATTTTGGAAAATTACCATCTATTCAATACAGCTATACCTCAGGTGGACCCCCCACCCAGTAATAATGACTATAAGGGAGAATAATGATTATATTGGGGTCCTCGAAACCCTAAGCCTTCAACCCTAAACCCTAAAGGGTCCTCCTAAGCAATACCGTCAGGTGCGGGGTCCTGGAACCAACCAAGCTTGCCGTTGGAAATCCTGGCAGCAAGACATCACTATATTGTTTATCTTTTTACTGCGATTCTCAGTAAGGTTATTATCGCTAATATGATTGTTCTTTTATTAGAATTCTTGAAATTATTATTCGTATTGTTGTTATTAATTTTTTACGATGCTCATTATTGAAATTGCAACTATTACCACTAGTAGTATTGTTATTAGTAGTCTTATTTGGGTTTTCTCTAAAATGGGGGGTCCCGTGTTGGGGGTCCCAATGATAAGGACTATAGTATTTTGGGGTCCATTTTGGGGTCCGCCCATTTAGGGAGGGTACTATGTGTTTGAGGTGTTAATTTTCACAGGACCCTGTTGAGGTGTTGAAGTGGTAGGGTTTGCCGATATGTTGAAATGGTAGCGGTTGCAGCGAAGACTCCTCGATTTTTTTCAAATTTCAATTCCAAACTTAGTGGAACTTGCCAGGGCTAGGGTTGTGGAGCAGAAGCAGCTTCCATGTGCTAGGGTTGTGCAGCAGAAGCAGCTTCCATGTGTCCAAACTTGCGCGGTTCGAGGACCTCTGAAGTTGAAACTGAAACCGGAAGCGCAGATGGCCCACAAAGGGGTGTGTGCTGACACGTGTATTTCAGGTAGTTTTTTAGCGGCTCTCCCATTAAGAACCTCCTTAGGTTCCCTGAAAACTCCCGTCTCAGGGTCTTTTTCAGATTCCTTCTCAGGGCCTATGGGAGTTCAGCCCTAAAGCCCTAAACACCCTAAACCCTAAACCTAAACCCCCTAAACCCTAACCCTAAACCCCCTAAACCCCTAAACCTTGAACCCTAAACCACCTAAACCCTAAACCACCTAGACCCCTAAACCCTAAACCTAAACCCCCTAAACCCCTAAACCCTGAACCCTAAAACACCTTAACCCTAAACAACCTAAACCCTAAACTCCTAAACCCCTAAACCCCCTAAACCCTAAACCACCTAAACCCTAAACTCCTAAACCCCTAAACCCCCTAAACCCTAAACCACCTAAACCCCAAACCCCTAAACCCCTAAACCACCTAAACCCTAAACCACCTAAACCCTAAACCACCTAAACCCTAAACCACATAAACCCTAAACCACGTAAACCCTAAATCACCTAAACCCCTAAACCACCTAAACCCTTAAACCACCTAAACCCTCAACCACCTAAACCCTAACCCACCTAAACCCCTAAACCCCCTAAACCCTAAACCACCTAAACCCTAGGCCACCTAAACCCCAAACCCCTAAACCCCTAAACTACCTAAACCCCTAAACCACCTAAACCCTAAGCCACCTAAACCCTAAACCCCTAAACCCCTAAACTACCTAAACCCCTAAACCACCTAAACCCCTAAACCACCTAAACCCTAAGCCACCTAAACCCTAAACCCTAAACCACCTAAACCCTAAACCACCTAACTCCTAAACCCTTAAACCCTAAACCACCTAAACCCTAAACCACCTAACACCTAAGCCCTTAAACCCCTTAAACCCCAACCCCTAAACCTCCAATAGAATTTCTAACAAGGATCCTCAGCAGCTCCTTGCAACCTCCACGCTCTTAGGATCACGGGAGCCCTCCACTTTTTGCGACACCTGGGGGTAGGGATGAGGGGTTTAGGGTTTAGGGGGTTTAGGGGTTTAGGGGGTTGAGGGTCTAGGAGTCCCAATTACAAGGACTAGACTATAATATGTATATGATAGTGGTCTGAATTGGGATCCTATCCACTTCTACTTGAGCTCAGGACCCATGCTGCTGGCAAGGACGGCAGCCCGCCTCAGTGCAAACGTTGTGTTGTGAGGCCATGTGTGGCCCACAATGTTGACCAATCCACGAGTACGGGTGGTTTAAACGGTGGAAGATGGTTTGACAGGATGCCCCTCACATCATTCAAGTCTCCATCTTTCAGCTTTGAACCCTTGACGCTTCATGAGCACCAAAAGTGAAGCCGCCACCCTCACTCAGACTCCTAAACCCTAAGCCCTAAACCCTAAACCCACACGCAGCACAAGCTGTGTCACGACCTCCAGCTTGTGGCTTCCGATGCTTCTCAGTGGAGGCCTGCCCTAAAGGGACTCCCCTGTACCTCGGGTGCATAAACATATATTCGGGGCATGACAGGTGAAGGGTACAGAGGGGCCTCTATTTAGTACAGTTTTCTTCAGTGGACCCAACCTCAGTTCTCATCTCAACGCAAAACTCAAATCCGTGAACTAGGGGACTTACATGGGAGCTTCCAGTTAGATAGTTGATTCCCAGATATACAAAGCCTGTATATACAAAGCCTGTCGACGTCATAGCGGGAAGGTGTTTTCAGAAGACCTGGGTGGCATTGCCCTGAGGCAGATGTCAACATCACAACCAGGCTTCAGGGTTTGAGAGCTCAGGGGCTTAGGGCTTAGGGTCTAGGGTTCAGGCTTCGGGGTTCAGAGTTGAAGGCATACTGTTGCAATGCCTTTTGATCAAGCAAGCTTCGTGCCACAGTGTGCTTGCTGATTGGCGTCCTGCAGTGACACAGTGAAGGCTGTCATTCATGAGGGAGCCCGGCTGTGCTGTAGAAACACAGGTGCAACAATATGCCCCAAGCCTAAACCCTAAACCCCAAATAGTAGTTTCCATTTTAATTTCCATTATCCCAATATACCCCCCAAAACCACTAGTGGGTTCAGAGTTTGGGGCTTCATTCTTCTGCCCGAGGGCTGGGCTGATGCATTGCTGTGGAGGTTGTAGGGTTGTGCAGGACAAGGCAGCCACTGGCTACTGCTAGATGCGAGGTCTCCAGTGTATCCACACGTCATCCTCGCTCCGCTGGCAGGAATTTTGGACCTCTAACTGCCGGGAGGCCTCCCTTAAACCTCTAAGCCCCAAGGCCCTACATACACTTATAGAATCCCTATCTGCATGAATTGCAGCTGTGGATTGTTCAGGCGTATGCTGTGCTGGTGCAGGCGACCACAAGTGTCTTGAGAAGCTGCGTCTTTGAGTCCAAGCCACAAGCGGCGAGCGCAACATCTACCAGCCCCGGGAAGTAGAGCAGTCGGAAACGCTCCAAGTGTTCAACAAGGGCACAGGGTTCAAACTCATCAGAGGGGCAGGGGGCTCTGCATGACTATGCGCCCTTGCTCTTGGTTACAATTCCCCGAGCCCGTAACTATGAAGCCTGAGTCTTCAACTGCTAGACTTGAATCCTGTAGATCTTCGAACAAGTGTGGGACCTGTTACATGGTGGGAGGCCTTCTCGGCATAGCAGCCAAGCAATTTCTTGCCACGAAGACAGGTTTGTGCAGCATCTTACTGCTTGGAGAGACGCTGCAAACAATCTGTCGGAAGGGATGTGGGAACAGGGCCAAGCTCGACATCTGCAAAACAGACAACACGCCCCACGCCTCACACTGCTAAGCTGAGACAACTTGCTTGAAGGATTTTCGCTTGGGGTTTAGGGCTTCATGGTTAAGGTTTAGCACTAAAGCATTTATGCAGCCGGTTATCCCTTACGAGTGCAGAGAGTGGTTCTAGCAAGAAAGGACACCAGCACTGCGCTTGAAGCGAATCGATGCCGGAGCACGTACCACTCTAATGCTTATTAAGCCCTAAAATGTATTGACCCCTAGTGCAATGCCAGGGAAGCAGACCCCATCTGAAAAATACCGGTGGCATTTGGATTCCTCCGCCTGGTCTGCATACAGTTGATGCTAAAAGTCCTGCAAGACCTTCTGATACGAAAGTCTCATAGTTCTGAAAGCCTTGGGGTACCCAGGATCACGCAGGATGTTTCGTGCCAACAAAAGGAGCTTGGAAATTCTAGGATATGTTTTCCGGTAGAGTGTGTTCTGCACAAGTCTTGTGATCTTAGAACACGAGTTCCTGTCCTGCAGCTTATTGAAGCGTGTTGGCTAGAGGTGTCTAGATTTCAACTTTCGAGAGACAACCGTCACACAGTCCGTTTGGCAATTGTGGGTCCCAGCCTTTCGGCATGAAAGGTAGTCCACAGATATCTGGAACCTTACCCGTAAACTCAAAGCCCCAAGCACTCCCTAAACCCCAAAAGAATGCGATGAGATGCTTCCAAAGTTTTCCTCGCTGCAGAGCACTCTAAACCCCAAACTGCTAAGCCCCTACCTAAACCCCCCCAAACCTCCCTAAACCCCCCCAAAACCCCCAAAACCCCCAAAGAGGGCTGTTGAGCCACTTGCAAAGGTGAAGAGGCCCCAGGCCGGTATACATTCACAGCTGTGAAGGTTGTGGGTCAACCCGCCAAATTTAGCCAAGGCATGTTCTGCAGTTACCAGGTTCAAACCCTAAACCATCAAGACTAAAGATTCAACCCTAAAGCCAGGTTGTGAGCACCAAAAACTCCGAACCTTAAACCCTTTTTCGCAGGAACGGCCTGCCAGTTGGGTGCCCATGGTGTAGCAATATCTGAACTGGACTGTAGGGATTTAGGGTTTAGAGCTTAGGTTTTAGTGGTACAAACCAGCCGCCTACGTCACAGTGCCTCTGAAATGCCAGCAGGCCGGTCACCCACTGTGAGACAGCGCAAGATGCATGAGGCGCCTATGCAAAACTCTTGGCGATGTAGATTTCCGGCCACAGTCAGGTGCGTGAATTGCAGCCTTGCCCTCCAATCCTGCAATGATACAGCTCCGATTCCGAAATCTGTGCTGCCTAAATTCAGCTCAACAACCCAGTCTCCCAGGGAGGACATTGGGTAGTACGTGTATGCCCAGGCTCCAGGAACCTCTTCAGGTGGATCCCCAAGAGACCCAGATAGGACAGACTTCGCGAGGAACCCAGGGGTTACCTCAACATCCCCTTTAAAAGGAACCCTAGACCTAAGCCCCTAATCCCCTAAAACCTGAATCCTTTTTTTGGGGCCTGATCTCATGTCCGTGAGATGCACCTGGATTCAGTTAAAATGCAGGTTGGGGACCTGATTCGGGGCTAACATGATCACGTTGCTTTATTTGTGAGTCGGCGGTGTCCTCCCTTAGCATCTCTGCAGGTCCCAGAAACTCCTTAAACATGGTAGAACTCTCACTACACAGACTTCCAAAAAAGGGTCAATGATTTTGCAGGTGGTCGTTGTTTGCGTTTAGCCTCAAAACGCACAGAACCTTTCACCCAAACCCCAAATCCTCAACCCGTAAAACTTTAACCTCCAAACCCTTAATCCAAAAACCCCAGCCCTAAATACCCTAAACCATACCTTAGCTGCCTAGATAGGGAAGGGACTGCGACATGTTGATGCATGCATGGTTGGTGCCCAGCACCCTTCCTGTCATAGATAGCCCGCTGGTGTCGGAATGTAAACTTGCCCTCCCATTTGCAAACCCTGGCTGCCTCCCTCGATTCGTCCTCTGGTTGATGTGGGAGTTGCCTCAACAATCCTTTAGGTTGAGAATCCTGGCTTGGAATTCCGAGGAGGCTTTTGCCAATGTTGCGCCAAAGCTTCTTTCTCGTTCAGGTAGCTTAGGGCCCTCGCTACAAAGCCCTTGTGTAGTGGAGAGGCACTGTGCAGTTCACGAGCCAAGTGTTGCTTTGCACCGTCAAACACATGCTTTTCACTACTTTTCTACTTCTCCACCGCATGCTGAATTGCACGTCCTTTCCAGAGTTGCCTGCCAGGGCCCTGGCTGCTGACTGCCCTATAAACAGGTGCCTTTACAAATGGCGGCGGAAACCATAAACCGCATGAAGAGGCCCAGCAAGTTTCTGCCCGGGTCATTTAAGCCAAGTCGTTGCTTGGGCCTCCCGACTCAGTGCTTCAATGTGAGATCGAAGAGGTTTGATGAGGTTCTTGTGTCAGGGGCTCCAGCTCCTACCAGGCAAAACCCAGTGTGGTGGCATATGCCCAGGCCTGTCTCGACATTGTTGATAGTTCTCCTGCTAGCTGTAGGCCAGTGAGCACATGGCCTCAGCAAGTGATTCAGCCCGTGCGGTCGTTGCCAGCAGGAGGCAAGAGAATGAGAGACCAAGTTCAGGTCCTGCAAGTCTCGGACGTGCGTGCTTTGGCTGCTCAAGTTCGCTTGATGCTTGAAGCCGCAGCCCAGCATCCCACGCAGCCTGGCTATACTAAACCTTAAGCCCCAAACCCAAGAGTTCTATAGCAATGACCACGTGGCCAACTCCAATGAAGACCTTCATGACAAGCACGGAACAAACAGGATGTGCTACAAGCGAGGCCCCAACTTCATCTTGTACCGGCGCCTTGAGACGATCCATGGTGGGGACCATGACATCGCTTCTGATGGCTGCTGCGAAGCATGCAAGAACCACAACGAGTATCCTGTATACAGCTTTCATTACCAGCTTCGAAGCGAGGCAGATCTCCAGCAATATCACCTTGCCGCACCCATGACTGAGCCCAAAAGCCAGCTGAACCACATAGAGGACAAGAAAAGATGAAGAGCTGCCGGTATGACAAGCAATCGACATCACTAGCTTAGCAGCTGAGCCAAGCTCCATGCAAATGGTCAAAGCGTCTCTCATAAATAAGCCTCATGGCCTTAACCCAAGAACAGAAATCCAGCACCTGCAATCAAGTTTTTTGCTGCATTGCCAGAATGACCAAACTCTGCTTGGGCTTTGTGTCAGCCCAATCCTCAAAAGCATCATCCTGCGAGGAGGGGCAAGATGAGGCTACAGAAGGTTGTGGCACCAGCAGAGGGTAGTTATGAATGCAGCTAGGACGGCGTTTTGCAGGATTACCCGGAACTGTGTAGGGACATAGACCGTGCTTTATTACCACAGGTAATGGCCTTCCAAAACTAGGCTCTAGAGTGGCCTGGTACCATGTAGTGATCACCACTCGCAAGCGTTGCTGCCTGATGTCGTGGACCCTGGCAAGCTGTTCACTGGGTCTCCTTCAGCGATTCAGCCAATCCGCAACTTGAATGGGCCAAAAGAACCCTAAACCCTAAACGGCCTTGTAAGTTTGATTTAGTCTCAGGCTTGTTGTGAATAAGCTGCGCCAGAAGAGACTTGTCACAACCGCTGCATGTGTCGTCCCAAGAGGACGAGATCAGAACAAGCGTCTCGGGCATGAAGGACGCCCCCTGTTGTGTGCCAGGTCTGGTGATTCACCATGCATTTCCTCCAAGGTTTCAGCTAAGGTCGGGGGGCAAACCAAGGGGGATGGGGCAGAGGGTATAGGACGGCCGACCTGGGACCCACTACCAGGCTTTTGACAAACCCGCAGCTTTGGGAGGAATGACCCAGAAATTCCTCCAAGGCCCGACCCTTCGCCTCACCTTGGTTGAATGTAGCTTTCGTAGCCTTGGTGGGCCCCAGAAGTCTTCTGACCACTGGGGTTCGTAAACGCTTCGGAGCCTGCGCCTAAGGTTCGTCCAAACCTTCTGCGTTCACCAAAGTTCATCTGAGCTCTGCTGATGCTGCCTTCGCACAAGGGCCCTCGGCCATATCCTCATGGCCCAATGCCCTTAGTTTGCCCCTCCTCATGTGCGCTGGCACGCAAAACCAAGTCTGCGTCATTTCCGGTACGTGCCCTCAAGGAATGTTTCGGGGGTGCCACGCGGCAGTGTGCCGGCACGAGCCGATGCGGAGTGAGCCATGAACCCAGATGTATGAACCAGAGGGAATGCCTGAACCCTAAACCCCTAAACCTAAACCTTGGTGGACTGGGGCATTGACGTGAACGATCGATGGTTGCTGCGTGGGCGGGATTTGACCAGTTGCTGGACAGGTGCACGTATCCTGGACGGCTGTGGTGTCAAGGGCCCTTTGGCGGCTGTTCGTGCTGACTACAATGAGGCACCATATGTTCATAGTCCGCATTGGATGGCCAGTTGCATCTGAGCCTTGAAGCACGACATGGGGGTTGTCAAGATAACGGACACTTTTTTTGGGGTCCCATTGTAATGCGGCCTTTGCACGGCCTGCTTTGTGATGTTGAGGGCCACAGCCATCACAACACACCCAAGTACTCAAAGTCTGCACCCGCAGCTGCGGCTATGGTCTTAGGACCTAGGGTTTATATAGGTTGAGCCTTGATAGGCGGTCTCGCGCATGCAGCTCTCAGAAAGAGTTTGGCGCCGGCAGAGAAACTTTGCCGGGCCTTCTTGGTGTGCAATCTGTTACAACCTTATCCCTGCAAATCGGCCTTTGTGCAAAGAAGAGCTGATAAGGTTGTGTGGGTTGTTGCGGGAGCTGCTTCAGGTAACCGCCCTGCACACGAAGCTGAGCATGCTGCCTCAGAAATCGGAGTTGTCCAAACACTGGGGGACCCTTTGTTGGATTCCCATAATGAAGGACAGTAGTACGCTAGGGTCTAAACCCGAAACCCTATTCTCCTCAAACCCTGACCAGTAGCGCGCTTCGCCTCCTGACATCGCCCACAAACATCTTGAGGACAAGTTGTTGGAGCCTTCTGCATTCTGCAACTAGCTGGGGAGGACCTTGCAACAACTTTAGCACTTGATGTCTTTTGGGGTTTCCCTGTCTCATTTAAAGGGAGCTGAAAGTTAAGCATTTGACAGGGGATTGAAGAGCAGCCAAGGCAAGGCCATTCACAAAATTCCCGCACTGCGAAATCAGCACGAGACCTCTTTCGAGAGGTCATCCATCGGAACGCGGCCCAGCGAGCCGAAACCATGGGGTAGAGGTGAAGGACAGTAGTGAGCAAACCTAGGTCTCTTTCTCTCGGCAGGTGACAAAGCTTTCTGAAGAGCCAGGCATATGCATCAAATCACCTGTGGCACCAGATAACGGGGTCATGTAAGTCCTAGCCAGGCACAACCAGGAGCAGCCACTGGAATGGTAAGCTGGCACCAGGATGGCATACATTTTGGAAGCGTGGAAGATTGATGACTGCCTTTTGGTTCCAAGAGCCTAGGATGTGGGTGTCAATCTGCTGGAGCTCTTCGAGGAAAGCCAATTAAGGGCTACACTCCCTGGTTCAGAGACCCAAATCCAAGGGTACAAACGCTGAGGGTACAAACCCTGAGGGTACAAAGGAAAACTCTTTTTCCTCCACCCGGAGTTAGGGTTTAGGGTCTCGGGGGATGTAATGCAGCAGCGCCTGATTTACAAGTTGCTTGCGGAGCACGTGTGCTTGCTGGCAACTGAGAGCAGCGGCTTCTTTAGGCCTGCAGAAATGAAGCTGGAACATGCAGGGCGTAGTCTTGCGTAGGCACGCATAGTCATGTGTAGGTTGTAGGTTATCGTACCCGCACAGTCTGCACAGTTTGCCTGTTCTAGCAGGCAGAAAGACAAAGGGTGTTGCTCTGGATGCTGTTCAGGCCAGATCCGCCACGTAAGTAGTTGCTTGAATAGTATGAGTGAACGCGTGTAGTGCGCGTAGCTTGCTACTGCAGGGGAAACAGTGATTCCGCATAGTCTGCGTAGGCTCTCCTTGCGACTTTCAGAGAATTACTCAGGAACAAAAAACAATGCTCATTCCCAAAATCCGTAACTGCTGTAGAACAATGGGTATTACAGACGCGAAGGTCACCCGCACGGCGCATGGCGCACCACACGCCCCCGAAAGCCTAGACCCTAAAAGCCTTCAATCCTAAAATCCTAAAACTCAAAATCCTAAGCCCTAAACCCTAAATCCCCTGAAGCCCTTAAGTTCCAAACCCCAAGCGAACCGAGATGTTGGTCACCGCCAGCCTGGCATTGAAGGCCGCGCTGAATCAGGTGTAAGTGCAGAGACCGCAGGTTTCGCGTTTATGTGCCGTGAGAGGGTAGCTAGCCGCGGTGCTTTCAAAAGTGACGCACCATGTGCCCTCGGAGGGGTTTCCACATTGCAACAAAGGCCTCCTGTCGTCCAACAGCAAGTTGCTGCGAAGCATTTAGCTGCTCGGCCGTCTTATGGACCTACTTTCAGCTTTTCTGTCCTCTTTTTGCATGCTGCTTAAGTTCGGGTTGCGTTGGGGCGTCTTGGCGCTGCAAAGGAGGTAGGTGGCTCTCGGCAACGCTCCTTCGGCATTCTCCACCTTGCGGCGGATGCTAGTCCGCCTTAATAGATAGAATATCGAATTTCCACAAAATCATAAAAAAGATCTCCATCTACCCCATATTCTATCTATTCAGGGGGGGATAAGCCGAAGTAAGGCGCCTGTAGGATGCCCCAGCCTGAATGTCGGAAGCAATAAGACCTCATGGCTGCAAGGGGAGTGGCATGGCGGGGCCATGTTCCATGCAACACGGTTGCCACATGAGACGCGGACTAGAGTTAGGTTGGGGGTGACCTGCAGGAAGATGTATAGGGGTTACAGGGAGACCTATTAAGGAATATACTCGAACTCTAGCCGGGGTCACATGTGCTCTGAATGCTGGCTGTTGGCGTTGGCCAACAAGAGCCGAGCCTTCCCTGATTCTAGGACTTCCTGATTGTGTGCCTGCTGAAGCAGAATCGTCGCTTCAGAAGCCACAGTGACAGCAGGGAGTCGCTGGAATTCTTTCCATGTGTTACCTCGGCTCGAGTCTTTGTGAGTCCCTGTACAGGATTGCACAGGAATCTTGCAGGACTGTCGGGTTCAAGGGTTGTCTTATTCCGGAGTGGCGAGTAAAGGTTGCTGCTTGAAGAATCACGGCATCAGGCTTCTGCATGTGGTTTAGGGTCTAGGGTTTGGGCATACTTCCTGAAGTCACACATTCTTCTAGGTTCAGCTGCATGCAAGCGAACATGAGCACTATGTGAAGCTAGAGGTGAAATCATGTGCACGAAGCATTTCGCCTCGAGCACCATCGGGGCATCTTGGGGCAAAAGCAGACTTGATGCGCCCCCGATCAAAACAAAGTGTGAACTCCGTGCAGTTTCATGTGCTCATGTGGACCGGAAGAAGAGGCTTTAAGGCTGGAACATGGGTCTCTGCGCTTAGGAAGCTTGGTGACCGACGTGCCATGTGCCCAACGGCAGCCTTAGCTGACAAGCCTCCAGCTTGCCCTCAGCGAGCCAAGTAAAAGTTCTGCACCATTATTCACTCTTCAGGGTTTAGGGCTTAGGGGGCTTACGGTTTAGGGCTCAGGGCGCAGCGGCAAGTTGTAAAACCAACGTGTCTAGTTTGTGGAGGTTGTCAGTTTCCTCCAATCCCAGCAGTTCAGCAGATCACACAGCCTGTAGTCTTTTTGGGTTTCAGGTTCAGGGAATCTCGTATATCTACTACTTTAAAAGCAGCTTTAGGCCATTTCAGCCAGGCATGGAGGCAAGATCTGCGCAGCAAGGTTTGAGACATGCTGCCTTCTTCTGCTTTGACAGTCGGTCACCCGAGGCGCTATTGCTCCAAGTCTTCCACAACATCAGCAAAGGACGCAGTTCAGGGTTCAGAGTAGAAAGCCATCATGGTCCTCGGTGGCAATAGACCCGACTTCCGCAAGGTGATGGCCACAAGTACCTGTACCTGCAGCCTCAACTACAATTGCGTGCTGTTTTTTAGACTCGCTCCGTTCCACGGTGATAAGGGTCTTCTGTTATTCAACAGCCGGTCGCAGCCACAGCTTTGCTGCTCTGCCCAAGCAGAGCTTACCCACAGCCGTCAGGCGAGTGGGTGAGGCCCAGTTCATCACGCAACCACTTTCGCATGCCGCCTAGTTGCGACATCAGAAGCCGCATGTTGAGGACAGGACAACGCCCTCAATCCTAAACTCCAATATCCAGGGCCCTTGCCAGGGAGTCAGCACATTGCAAGTTCAGCTCCAAAATTGGATTTCTGTACTTCAGGATAATTTGGGTCACTAGCTTCAGCACGTACGTGTGAAGTGCAGGCTCAAACCTGAAATACCCCCCTGGTGCTTAGTAGGGAATGGGGGGAATGGATTATAGGGACTATTATTGGGGATTATCGGGATTACTATAGGGATCCAGGGAGATAATGGATCCCTTTATGGCATCCCCAAATATGGATGGATTCATGGGGCATATTTGGCACCCGAATGCTTTGAAACTCCACAACAAGACCTTTCGAGACGGCTTGTTGCTTTCTCACATACATCTTGAAAGCTTGCAGTTTCAGGGATGTCCGTGTGTTACTTCTGTGGCTTGCAAAGACCGTCTGGCTGAAAGCTGCTCTTCAAGAGGAGTTGGCGCAAAGTTTGCGAACTCACACGCAACAAAAAGCAGGATTAGGTTTGCTTGTGCTGTGTCTAGAGACAGTTCAACTTGCTCGAAAAGGCTATGACAGCTGCACGCAAGAATGCAAGGAGAGTCCCTATGAAGCACCTTGCTCTCAAAGTGATCTGCGGTTTGTTGAAGTCATCTCAGCCTCTGCATGCTGTGTAAGCCCAGATGACATTGAACAACACCGGTTGAGGAGGACAGCATGGAGCACACATCATGGTCCATCCTGGCAAAGGCCTGCGTACCCCACGGCTACAATGGCTGGCTCACATCGCATGCCAACAGATGGCCACAGGTATGTACAAAATCTGCAGCCTCAAAAACGATTCAGTGCTGCTTCCTAGATGTTCACACGCTCCATGTTGGGGATGATTACAGTCTTCTATCATTTAACAGCCGGTCGCAGCCAAACGTTTCCTGGTCTGCCCAACTTTCAGATTTGCTCGCGAGCCTGTTTCCGTGGATTTGTCTCAGCTTCTGCATGCTGTGTAAGCCCAGATGACATTGAACA
>CAJNIZ010000708.1:911-25150 GCA_905231905.1 Symbiodinium pilosum | reverse complement strand
CATGCAGCATAAGGTCTAGCTTGATCATACTGCCGATCTTGTGAGGAGATGTTGGCTGTACAAGCTACCGCCTTTATATGTTTCCATAGCTTCTTTTGACGGATCGAGCTATAGGCAGTACGTGCATACAGGCCCCCCGCTTGCATGGGTACAATGTTGAAGAGGTTGCTTTACATACTTGCGCTCGAGAACACACCATGTGCTGCAAACCCTCAACCTTAAGCCCGGGCCTAAATCCTCCATGCTAAAGCCCTAGACCAAACCCTAAACCCGAACACCCTACGTAGATATACGGTTTACATAACTCGATCCAAACCCGGCCTAATCCCCAAACTAGTGCATTGGATCAATTGCAGTACTAGCTAGTGCGTAAAGATGGTGCCAGCTTCATAGAGCTCCAGCAGTTAGATAGTTTGTGCTGTCGTTATGGAAAGCCTGGTGGTGAATCTTCGCCAATTGGGGGCGCCGAAGGTGGGAAACTAAATTCAGGCCATGCGCTCAATATAGCTAGTGCTCATGTTCCCAATGCCCAGATTTTCATCGGCATCATCCTCCTGCTCCTGTGGTCTGAGAACCTGCCTCCTGTCGAAGCCCCCTACCAGTTTTTCGATGTCTTTGCTGGGGTTGCAAATGCCACCCGTGAATGGTAGAGACCTCAGATGTTTGCTCCTTCCAGCTATATACGTGTCTAAATATATACAGAACTAGCCTAGGCGGAGCCGTGGTTATCGCTGCGGAACCTTCGACATCATGTTCTTTCCAGGGCAACGTACTATGGACTTTTGTTCAAGTGCAGGATACCTGTCTCACGTCGGCAACATCAGCAGTTGAGTGGGTTTTTGAATGCACAATATTTTCATCTTTAATGAGCTGAGGTTGTGTATATATGTCATCCTGAACATGGCCCCAGAAGGACTTGCCCTCATGGGACCGGATTGCGCTTCGTGGGGAATTCCCGCAAGAGGCACAGCAATGAGAAATTACATGAATGTGTTCGGCGCAGTGCACTTGGACTTTGTATCTCGTGGCAATCTCACAATCAGCCGGATCCCCTAGCTGCATTTAGAGTGCATGTATGCATCATGATATGCTCGCATGTGTTCAACATGCATGCAGCTGTGCAAGTAGCTGCAGCTTCGGTAACGCTGAGGGTGGCATTTCTTTGCTTGTTGCTCAGCGCGCGCCATTGCTACTATGTGGTGGAGCATCCGATGCAATCTTTGATATGCCGACATCCACGTTGGGAAATTTTGTGTAACCAACAGCAGTGGGTAACATGGTGATACAAGCAGCGCTATGCATGCATGTATGTGTTTCCAAATCCAGAAAGCCACAATTGTAAATACGAAGCCCAACACCCGTACCCAAACCCAGCCTCGCTTTTGCTCGGGTAAGGCATGCACTTGCAAGCTTCCGTGAAACCCACTTATGTACCGCAATTATACCTTTGCCTTAAACCCCAAAACCTTGAACCCCAAAAGCTCGCAAATCTATACGCTAAACCCGACACCCTAAACGCAAAACCCGTAGGCCTAAACCTTCAATCCTAGGTGTTCACATGTACTTTTTGGCAGCAACTCCTGGGTGCCCCGACGCCGAAAAGAACCAAGATCTTCAGCAACGGTGCGTTCATCACAGGCATGGACCTGGGGCCGCTACTCAAGAAAAAACGTGAGGAAACCACGCGGTTCAAGACTACCAGTAGAGGCCTCAGAGAGTCACCTAGAGCTACTATACATATGGCTAGCTTAGTGTTAGTGGTAAAGTACGAATCCTAAGCCAGGTTCTTACAAGGCCCCCGATGGCACCAAGAAGTTTGCTGGCAACAAGAATCTGAAGGAGACAGCGCCAGACCCTCACTAAAGTACTGCGACGCCCTTCCCAAACCATATATAGCTAGCCAGCTTAGGTGCTACCCCAGAGGATTTTGCAAACGACTCTGCAACCTTTACGAAGAACGAGGCCCAGTTCCAGCAGACTGTCGTCACAAACGCTTCTGTAATATTCGAGAATGCTCAGACCGAGAGCTCTGGAATGAGATGGAAACCGGAGACATTGCCCTAGATGCCAATTTGCCAGATGTTTGGCGATACTTATTTGCCAATCGACACTTGTCAATTCCAGATAGCTGGCAAAATACGATGAATGAATTCAACAAGGAGCTTCAGAAGATTGATACTTGGGTGCATACGGTAGTTCGCTTCACGCAGGTTTGGAAAATACCAGGTAGTGTGTCTTCGATCAAGTGAACACACACGAACTGAGGCCCAAGAGCTAACCTTGCAGCCCTAAACTCTATCTAGTCTAAACCCTGAACCCTCTAAACCCTATGGTACCATAGCTTTCACTGGCCAAGCTTTGGGATAGATTTCGGGGCAGGCTTTCTAGAATTCTCGGAAAAGGTTGGGGTTGTTTTAGGCAGCTGTGCTTCTTTATTTTGCTGCTGAGGGCTTCTGGCTTTGGGGCTGAGGGGTCTGCAACTAAAGGAAAAATGCTGAGGCAGGAAGTTTACTGGAAGGGTGCCTTATAATTGCATGGTATATAATCCTGCCATGCATACGTAACCACCATCCCCAACCCTACCCTGTACCGAAGACATCAGGACGTCTGAACCCCATGGCCTTGGAAATTTAAACGAATCCTGCATGCTTTCACGCTAAGCTATAGATCGTATAGGGGTAGCCAAAAACCCCGGGTTGGGACGCAATGCATATGCGCTTAAGCCGAATCTGCCAGATTGATGGTCTAAGGTTTACATTGGGGTTTAGGGCCTAAAGGGTTTAGATCGGGTTTAGGGTTGTGATATTTGGGGTTTGGAGTCCATGAAGGTCTGAGCCCTGGATCAGAGCAAGCCTACGAATCCCAACCAAGCCGCAATTAACATCATATGGTTTTCTGCCCTTAACTCCTAAACTACGAGCCAAGGCCCCTAAAAGCTTAATCCGGTAAGGTTAAGCTAAAGCTCGAGTCGTTCTCCCAGGTGACTGTGCCGGAGCAAGTGCGCGAGACATACAATGACCTGGTGAGTCCTGGCTCAGCACTCCATTAGGAGACGGCTTCTGATTCTTGCAAATTTTGCTAATTGTAATGCAAAGTGGGAAATTCGTAGCTTCAGCGGGAAAAGCGCGGGCGCAAATCGGCGCCAAACGGGCGCAAATTCCCGCAAAATACCGCAAACGAGCGCAAATTGAAAAAACGTAACGATGTTTTTTCCAGAAAGCTGCTGACACAGCCACATGTGGTGCCGGATCAGCGTGAATTTCAGTCGCCACACTGACTTTGGATCAAGACCAGAGCTGTGACCCACAGGACCATGTCTTTCAAAGGCATTTCTTGCAACACCTTGGTGGAAGGTGCCGCCGCGGTGGGCGCCATGGTGTCTCCAGCACGTGAGGGGAATGTTGGTGACACAACCGACTTGCGCGAGCGGATTAAAGCTCCTCATTATGCATTATTCCCCCCCTGCTGTATTGTGGATGTTGGCATACAGGTGCTCCAACAAGCAGCTTTCAGGGTCGTCTCCAACAGTTATGAGTTGTCTCGCCCTCTGAAGGATACTTGTACCCCGGCATAGTATATATGGCCCCTAGTTGAATTTCGGAACCCTCGGCGTTTACCGCATCTGTTCATATGATTGCCTCAACGCTACACACCTGAGGCATCCCAGAGACGGATTGCTGAGCTCCAGGCGAGGCTAGCGGGAGCACCAACGAGCACTCCACCACCTCACATGCAAGGTCCGGTTTTTGAAGTTCTAGTATTAATTTCAGGGGCCAGGTGAAACTATGAGGTTTATACGCAGTTTGTACACAGGCCATGGTCATACATAGGCAATGTGATGTTTGATCAAGGTGCCCCGGTGATGGCTTCTGATTCTGGACTACATGTTCCTGGCAATGCTGTCAGCCGTACGCTGCCAGCTGGTCTCACGGATTCGGCAAAGGATGTTTCAGGGCAGCCCGTTCTTCATGGAAAGCGCCTTCATGATGCTGCAGAGCCCCATCATGATTCTGCAGAGAAGCCCCGTCATGATTCTGCAGAGAAGCCCCGTCATGATTCTGCAGAGAAGCCCTGTCATGCAGAGACGCGCAGTCATGATTCTGCAGAGAGCCCCCACCATGATTCTGCAGAGAAGCCCCGTCATGATGCTTCGCATGATTCAAAGCCGGTGCCTGGTTCAGAGCGCCCTCCCAAAGCCCGCAAGACAGATCCCCCAAAGGAAAACCAGCTTGACAAGCCAGAGGTGATGGACCTGCAGACCGCTACCAAGGGCTTGCCACACAAGGCTCAGTCCTTTGATAGTGGATGGAGGGTAGATGATCTCATGACCCCTCAAGGCGAGGACAGAAATGCTAAGGATGATGAGTCCGCGCCCTCCCATGGGACTGCTTCTCTGATCGGTCTAGGAGGGTTGGGCATGAAGCGCTCCAGAACAGACGGCTCGATATCCGGATCTTCAACAGCTTCTCTGAAGTTTGACAAGTTCTACTACAAGTACCCAGAACGCACTATGATCATGCCTTCGTCCTTTAAAGATTATAGCCCTGAAATTGACCCGAACCGAGGATGCGCCGTTACTTCAAGCCCAGCAACGGTATCTGCAAGGCTTCGAAAGAGGCCTTGAATCTCTACTCTACAGAGTCCGGGCGCGGCTTATCTGGAGGGCTAGGTGGATGCTGTCTATGCTGATACTCGTTTCCATAGCTGAGGCAGGAAACTCCGAGAGCTCCTCGAAAAACACGGCGACTTCAAGACAATTGAAATCTATCTCGAGAAGTACAAGGATAATTCTCACACGGATGGCCGTTTTGGCAAATGGGTCACCAAGGCTTACCTGATGGAGCAGTGCCATTACACGAAGCATCCTGGTCCTTCATCATCTAGCTATTCAGGGTGTAGGGTTTAGTTATAGGTTACTATAGGGTTTAGGGTTTAGTTTTTAGGGTATAATGTGTAGAGGTCAAGGTTTAGGATGCTAGCTTCAGTATGTAGCTTTGGCTAGAGCCTAACCCTAAGGCAAATGGCTGAGAATTCCTTCGCTTGGGCCAGAGCTCGGGGCCTTGTGAGAGTTAATGAAGTACACGGGATGGAGGAAGCCAAGTTGGTCTTGGAAGAGACTTTCTCGAGCGAGCTAAAGTCGGGAACCCGAACCAGGATCTCTGGAAATGGAGAAGTAGAGGACCTTGTAGCAGCATGTTTCCCTTGAAAAACCATGCGTGCCGCTAATTCCTGCAAGTATAGAATAATCTAGACACCACCCCAATAGCACTGAATTCCATATGAGGGCTCAGCAGGTGCAAGCGCAAATCAAACCCTGATGGTATAAATCCGAAAGCCTATGGAACTCCGCAGCCCTCCTATCTCTTGAGGTTTATAGGCCAGTGTGGTCGAAAAGGAAACTACACACCTTGGAAACTTGGCCCCATATTCAAGCCCCACCTCTATCACTTGGCCCCAAGTCAATTCAACCGCTTACTTAACCGATAATTAATTGTATCCACGTAGGATTTATAACCGCCTATGCCCAAATTAGAACCAACCAATGTCCCTAAGTATATTGCGTGGGATCTGTACGTATCATAGCCCTATAGCATATGTATTTTCGCCATGTGTAAATCCAAAGCCCCAAAGCACCAAGAAGCCTGAACCCCAAATCCTACACCCTAGCTAATTCCTTCTAGTTGCTGACTTTGGAAACCCCAAGCCATTAAAATTACAAAATGCAGGATGTAGACGGGTACTTGTTGGAAGACGATCCGGATTACGTTCCTGGCGAGGGACCATCGAGCGAATCTGCAAAGCTTGCAGAAGCCACCGCGAAAGCCTCGACAGGCAACAGTAAGCTGCTCTCTTGCATGCGGTTGGTGTAGGATAAATATATAGCGGGGTCTCCTACATTAATTTACTGAGGCTCGTGTTTCCTACCATCCAGAAGAACGATACCCCGTTCTCTATCCTGCCGACCTTCATCCAAGTCCTAGCCCGCAAGATCGAAGTTGGTTCCCAACAGCAGGAGATCAAGCATATTGGGGGCAGTGTATATAGTGGTAGGATTGCTCTTTACGGCAGGAGAAAGTAGCTGCCTCTGCACTACCCCGGGCCAAGGAGTTCCTGGATGCACTTATGCATGCATGTACATGTGTTGCCCACATGCAGTAAGGATGAATTTAATTAAGGATGGGTGCGCAAATGAACAAGATACTCCAGCGCATGAACGATAACTACACGAAGCTCTCCGATGTGGAAGCGGAGGCCTTGCTGGATACAGACGGAAGGCCTGTTCGTATGAATATAGGTCAGTGTGCTTGCGGCATGGTCTCTACTTTATAGTTGCTGGGCCAGAGTCTCTGCCCTAGGCGCTGAAGCTCCAAAACCCGTAAGCCTTTAGCATCCATTCTTGACCTTGTACAGGGACGTTGAGAAGAACAAGAACTCCATTATGGCAATCTTTGTGCAATGCACAAAAGATGATGTGACTCTCAACAACTTCATCGTGAGATCGAAGAAGCTTGACTTATTATACTAGCTAGTATACGTTAAGAATCCAGCGCAGCGCATTGAACATTTGCCCTATGCTCCAGGACGATGAAACTTGGATCTGCTGCGGCTACCCCAAAGCCCTCGAAGGCGGCGAAGAAGGAGGGCAAGAAGGATGGCAAGAAGGATAGCAAGAAGGATAGCAAGAAGGATGGCAAGAAGGCTGGCAAGAAAACTACGAAGGGCAAATCGAAGGATGACGATGAGGACGAGAAGCCTGCGGGAAAAACCCCCAAAGCCAAGAAGACGAAGTGAGCACTCAACCCTACATTAATTCGGATCTCTACGCTCTGAGTTGTAATCACAACTGTAGCAGAGCTTCTTGTTCGGATCCATCCCTGACCTGACATACTTCGATCTCCTAACCCTCCACCCTACATCATAACCCGGCCGTAGACCCGTAAACCCTAAACCGCAAACCCTAAACCCTAAATCCTAAACCCTACACTCCACGCCCTAAATCACATAACCTATAGGCTTGGACCTAGAACCTTAAATCCTAGCTAGCCTAACCTGCTACAACCTAGTCACTAGTCTGAAGCTTTTGTGAAAGCTTCATGACCATGCAGTCAGTGATGCAGGGTGCTTCCAAATTTGATGATGAGCGCTGCGCATGTCTTATGACACACTGCTGCATATATGCGCTCTCCAAGTCTACAGCTCTTGCTAGATCTGCGTGGCAAAATGAGAGCCTTCCGCTTGACAACCCTTATTGCTTTCCAACCTATGGCAATCAAATCCCACCCCAGGGTTTCTGTGCAGGCCAGAATGCTTTGGCGCCTCTTCCAGAGGACAACGAGCAGGATTCATCAGGTCTGGGCCGCAGTCAGTAGTTTGTAACAGGTTGGAATGCTTAGGGCTAGGGTAAAGATGTGTTATGCCAAGATTTCCAGGGCGCGCAATAGATCCTGGGGAGAACTTGTCAGTACCAAGTGCAAAGCCTGGCATTTAACCAAAACCCATTTCGGAAACAGAAAGGTTCTGATCATAATCTGGACGATGTCGAAGATGCTCTGATGCTGGACATGGAGAAGGGTGTGGCTTGTCGAAACCTCAAACCTGATTCTGCAGGTAGTTTTTCCGGGCTTTTCTCCCCAAACCCTAAACCCCTAAACCCTAATCTTATGATTCATGTTTAGGGTTAAGGGTTGAGAGGTATATATATGATTTAGGGTAAATTATAAGGTCCCATATATATTGCCCTCCGATTCTGATCCGAATATTTGGAACCCATTTTTATCCCTGAAAGGGCAGTATGGATCTATTTTGCTAACCTCGCGAAAGTTGGGGCAATGGGAGCTCATGTTCTTCACTATTCAATCGCCCAATTCCTATGCAATAAAACCCGGCCTCCGAAAGTAGTGACTGGCCCTCTTGGTTCTCACAAACCCCATAAACTTGACCCCAATGCCAGTATCTCCAACCTTAAGGCCTTGCCCGTACACCCCAAAACCATAATCCGTATAGTTTCCAAACCCCAAAAACCTAAAGCCACTAGACCGCGGTATTATTAAGCCTCTTATTCCTGAGGCTGATGCAAAGGCGGTCGTGCGCTTCGCCAAGGTTGCGTCTCGGCGCATGAGACGACTAGGTGGGGATTGTTTAAAGTGTGACTTAGTAGGGTTTTGAATGTAGAAGGTATATGGGGGCCCGGTTAAGGATCAGCTACTTGAGAACCCTGTGCAGGATTCAGGAAAGCGGTTAGCTATAAGCCCGGCTCTGAAAGTAGACCCAATTATTTTTGAACCCTTTCTAGGCTGCGTGGATCCCGGCGTGGATAGAATTGCTCGCTTGGGTGCCTATAAAATGAGAAATGCTGCTCGGAACTTGCACAACTTTGTGCATCGGACTGGGAAAACATTTCCTGTCCCTCTCAGCACATGCAGTTTGAGAATCCGGAGACCAAAGAGGGGGGGCGGGGAATTTGACACGCAATATCCTATTTTGACGCTCTCTGATTGGATGAAGTCTCTTCTGGTTGGGGCTGAGGGGCATGGGGCGCCGGAGTTTTTATTGGGAGGCCACAATCTTTTCCAGCGAGGAAACTACGAAGCGATGTTCAGCAAGTTCTGGACACGGTATGAAACTGCCGACCCAAACCATCCTGTATTCAATCTGTCTGAAGCCGAGCGAGCAACTACTATTCCTATGGCGTTTCACGGAGATGAAGGCCGAGGATTGTGCAAGGTGCCAGTTCTTGTGGAATCTTACCAGCCCCTGATCCCGTGGATGGGGGAAGACGTTTTGAATATGAAAGGGTTGCTTGGCCATGCAACTGCAACCATGCCCTCAAAACCCCAAACCGCATCATCCTCAACCACATATCCTAACCCGTCAGCCCGAGCCGCAAACCCTAAAGCCCCCCCCCTAAACCCCAAACCCTAACCTGCAAACCTAAACCTTTTTCAACATAAGCCATGCAATTTATAGGATCCCTGGACTATGACTTTTATCCCTCAAACGGCTCCCATTACCGTGTATTCCGCGTAGAATCCAAAACCCCTAGCCCATGGTAAAAGAGCAGTTTTCTATCAGGGCCCAGTTGTATATATTGGTCCCATAGTATACAGGTCGATATGTAAATGGGCGGTGGGGGCACTCTATATCTAAGGAGCACTATGACAACCAGATTGTTGTCGTGCATCCTGCCGGCCTCCTTCTATGCCAAGAATGACAAATCGATAGATGGACTTCATGAGTGCATTGCAGAGGATCTGGCTCGTCTATTCCGTGATGGGCTCACAGTACCTGCTACCTAATTGCATATAGCATGGCAGTTGTGTGCTACATGTACTTAAGCTCTTGATGGTCAGGTTCGCGACCAGAATATCCTCTTCAGAATTGCCCTGGTAGCTGTCAAGGGGGATTGGCCATTTGTGCGCAAAGCGATGCATCTGAAAACTGGGTTTACTTCTCTGCGTAAGTGCCACCTGTGTCCCAGCGATGCGCCTGGGCTAAATTAAAAGTCCCCTGAACCCTATAGCTATTGGTAGCTGGCTTAGTTATAGGTTATAGAGTCCGGATTTATACTAGTAGGGCTCAAAGTATACCTTTTAATTCATAGTTTTATCTATATGGGGTTTCTGGTTCGGGTTTATACACATGGGTTTAATATTGGGAGGTCGGGTTTAGTGATATCAGTCCTACTCCAGGACTGGTGGGATCTGTCCAGTACTTCACAAGTTCGAACCTTCGATGGCGAGATCCCGAGCCCCTACAAGCTGAACAAGATATCACCACTACGCTCCATTCCGGGCTGCAACGACCCTCATAGGGTGAGCCCGGATCTAATGCACATCTTCAACATTGGGTATGGGAAAGACCTTGCGGCCAGTGGTATAATCATGTTATGCAGGCTGGGTGAATTTGTTGGAAGTTCCATAGCGAAGCAGTTGGAACACGCTTTTCACGAATTCCAAATTTGGTGTGCTTCCTGCAAGAAAACCTCGAGCCTCAAGCACTTCGACCTGAAGACCTTCAAGATGACGTCGTTGCTCAGATGAAATCCCCGAACTAATTATCTAGAAGACCAGAGGCTAAAGCCCCAAACCCCCAAATTCTTAAGCTTTATTTATATATGCTCAGGCTGCAGCAGTTCCCCACTGCGTGCGGCAAAGCGTATGACGTGGCCTTGGTGTGCAACTGGCTCACAAAGAAGTTGAAGGACATGGCTTCAGCAGACCCCGCCGCTACAATCACAGAGCTTTCTGCTTAAGGGGTCGGGTCGCTTGAAACATGTATAGGTTAGAAGCCATAGGCTCAGGGTTCATTGGGATTTATGCTGCAGTGCCGGAAGGGCTTGCGTACTACACGGATGGAAAAGTCTTGCACCATATATTATAAGTCCTATATACATGCATATGTGGGACCTGATTAATACGGTGCAATGTCTTTTCCATCTGGGCTTTACTAGGATGGAGTGAAGAGGATCCAGTTGCTGGTTTCCAAATTTTGTGTGTACCAACCCCGCAATAGACCCATGACAGCTAAGCCTTAAAAGGGGATCTATGTAGTCACGTTCATTATAGATAGGGCAAAGCTTATAAGCAAGCCTTATTAGCAAAGCTGTTAACAACCAGTAAACCCATGATCCAAGGAGTTTGGAGGTGAGCAAGCGCTACAATTATTTCATTGGCTCATGGTGGAAGGAAGCGATTACTTCCACATTTTGTATCATGCGGGGGTGTGGATCCCTCTGGAGCTTGCCACAAAGGCTATTCGCAAGGGTTGGCACTTGGTGGAACCTATAAGATCATTCAAAAGCTAGATTTTCGTGCTGCTTCTATAGCCCTATAAGTTTTTTGGGAGCCTTAAGTCTCGAATACCTACAGCATCAGGAAGGGTACACGGCTATGGCGAGGTTCTGCGCCACCCGACAATGGCCTCTGTTTTACATTCGGCCCAAATGTCATCTACATGCTCATATCTTGAAGCCTTGACGTGATTCAGATCTTTTGTGTAGCTAGGCCCTAGGCTTAGACAGGAAAGAATTTAATTTACGCACTTAACCCATGCTTCAGCAGAAATCTAAGGAGATCAATGGAGAAGCAGGCCAGTCGACTGGAAGCAACCACGAGTGAGCCTCACGTTCTCAACCCGGTCAGCTACTAAGCTGCACGCATTGTCAAAATGTTTTTTCTCCGGGCTGCGGATTACATACGTAATTAGGATTCCTAGCTCAGCCCTGAAACCCCAACCCTTAACCATGCAAGGCATGAGCTGCTGGGCCGATGAAGATTTCGTGGGCAAAGTAAGTCGCTTAACAAGACGCGTTGGATCTAGTCGCAAGGTGGCTCTACGTGCCTCCCAGCGCATTTTGATGCTGTATCGGAGGCAATTCCGAAAGTATTTCACCTAACCCCTGAGATCTCTGAGCCATGGACGGAAAGAGCGATCTCGGCACCACCAAGTAGTCCAGGAGCTTGTGATGTATGTTATGTGCACGCCAGGAGTGCATTTCAGGAGCATGGCCTTGTGGGTTTGGGGTGTCAAGGTTGATTGTCCACTCTCTTAACATGCCTGCAGGTTAGCCCAATTATCTCGAGCAGTTTCTTGGGAAACGAGCGGAAATTTGTATTCGTCACTGAAACCCAACAATTCGAGCACTTTATAAAAGGTACTTTAATTTAGGTATCGTTGGAAGTCGTAGGATTTTTGTAACCCCAAACCCCCAAAAATTAGGACCCCATGATTATCAGATGATGGTCATAGGGTCCTGAATTTGGGGCTTGGGAGCAACATCCCCTGATAATATTGTAGGGGTCCTGAGGAGCGTCCTCATAGCTTGGACAGCATCTTAAATCCGATAGCTACAGCCTGCATGAATGCTTACTAAGTAAGAAAATATCATAGTTTCCATTTTCCATTATCCCCTATATAGCCCCAATATACTATAGTAGTTTCCATCTTCTTTTCCAGTATCCCCATATAACCCCAATATTAGGGTTGTTGAGCGGGAGGGTTTTGTGCCCAGTTTGGAGAAGGCAATGTTTCGCGACAAATTCACGTGCTTCCTTTTTCAGACCGCTGGTTGATCCTCTTGCAATACAGAAGACAAACTGACAATCTGCAAAGCTGTCTCGTGAAAGATTCCGCGGCTTTACCCTTAAACTTAAACTGTGTTCTGTGGGCAGCAAGCGAGGCTTACGCATGAGATGTAAAATGTCGGTCCTAAGTTGAAGTTCCAACGGCACAGATTTTGCTAGGCAACCTTCAAGTTTCGGCAAGTTCTTTTCCGGAACCCGTAACAAATCTTGAGCTGGGTCCGCGGTTCAGCGCCAGCCACGTTGAGGGCAGGCAGCCGCATTTCATCAAGATCCTCCTCAGAAGAGAACCGAGTCTCCCGCAAAGAAAGATTGCGCTGTCAACTCATCAGGTTGTATTTTTGAGCATAGAGTGTAAGGTTCAGGTGTCAGTTAATCAGGCCTGAATCATCCGTCCAAATGTCAGGAACGGGAGCATACAGGACTCTTCACTCCATTCCCCAAAGAGAGCGTCTGAGAGCGCGTGTGATGTTCATTTGATTGCGACCATGTCCGTCGCAGAAGAACTGCATATGAAGTGGCTAGCAACTCCAAAATGCTAAACCCTAAACCCTGCATAGGAAGTGGTTAGCAACTCCGAAATCCCCTGGAAACTGCCTGGCGCCCTCCACAGTTTCTATACAATCCGACTAGCAGTCTACATAGGTAAACTCTACTGTAGCCCCCACAAGCTGTTTTTTTGCTTCAACCATCCCCTGGACCCTACAACCTAGACCCTAAGCCCTATAGTTTAGGCTTCAGGGTCCCTAAACCCTAACTCTGTACCGCCAAAGCCCTATTGCTTAGGTTTCAGGGTCCCTAAACCCTAGCTCTGTACCGTTGAAGACACCTCTCACCTGGCAAGCTGCGTGCTTAGGCGATCACATTGAAATGCACTGCCAAGATGCCGCAACCTGCGCCAGCCCCATTGCGAGGTTTTTAGGGTTTAGCTTGGGGGAGGAGAACAGGGTTCAGGGAAAGAGAAGCATGCGGAATCACACGGAAAATCAAATGGCAACTGAGGTCGCCCATTATGAAGCAAAAGTATGTCTTTTTGTGAAAAAATGTTGCAAGAAGGACCTTACCTGGGCCAACCTGCAAGACATTGCTCAAGTGAGGACCACTGGAAATCTCGGATTCACCGATGTCAAGTTTGGCGTTCAGGGCTTAGGGCTTAGGGTCATTACAGTCCAAACATATGCAGCCCAAACCTTATACCCCAAACCCCTAACCTTAACCCTAAACCCTTATACCTGAATACAGGGTTTCACAAGGCTGAGAGTTGACCTGGGAGTTTTTGCGCACCTTTCGGGTTTTAGGGTTTAGATTTACAGCTTTGAGTTTAGGGTTTAGAATTGGGTTTTAGGGTCTAGGTTTACAGTTTACAGTTTAGAGTTTAGGGTTTAGAGTTAGGGTTTTGGGTTTGTTTTAATAGTAATAGTAATAGTACTAGTAATAGTAATAGCAACAATAATAGTGGGCCCTGTCTTGGCGCCTGGTAGTAAGCATACCAAGGTCCTTTGGGTAGGTAAGGGGTCCCACTTCAGGGATAAATGCACACAGGAGCTATAGTCTGAACTCCTTAACGGGTTACATAGGGGGTCATATGAGCCCTTGTCTAAACTCCTAGTATCCCCCTTGATAACCCTTATAATAGTCCCCTATATAATCCCCTATATAACCACCTTTCAGGAGTTTAGACTATAGTACATATAGGGGAGTATCATAATTAGGGGTTATTAAGGGGGATACCAAGAGTTTAAACTGCGGCCCACATGGCTCCACACGACTGCACATTAGATTCAACCTGTTCCGCACCCAGTCAAGGTTTATCAGGAGGGACCCCCCCAGAAGGGACCCCTAATCCCAATAGATTATATCGTCTTTATAGAAACCTTACATAACGCCTATGTTACCAAGAAGTACCCATGTATCCCCCAATGAGCTACAAGGGTCCCCATTATATAGGGGTCCTTCCTAAAGCTTGGGGGCACATGTTGGGCAAAGTATCTCGAAACACCAGCTTACGCCTCTCTGGTTAATGGGCAGTGCGAATACCTACATCTATCCCCACAGTACATAGTCTCCATGTATAGTTACGTGTGTATAGACAGATAGATAGATATATACACATATATGAGCTATAGTCAAGACTATTTAAGGAGGGTTATAGAGGGAATGTACAGGGTTCCTATTATAGGGCTGAGTAAGGGGACACTAGGATAGTAGGAGCTTAGAATATAACTCATATATCTATATAGATAGATATATATATATATACACATGTATATTGGTGGCCAACCCCATGATCCACACTGTGGCGTGTTGAGCATTGAAAGCTCTCAAAGGTACTGTAAAACAACGAATATGTATATACATATAGCCCCTAGGTAGTAGTATCCACTGAGCAGTCGGAGCTCGCTCTTCGTAGGTTGCAGCATGCCTGAAATCCAGTAAGGTCGTTGAGGCTGAGGGTTTAGGGTTAAGGATCTATTGCAGGTACCCTACTTGCATGATCTTTTGACTCAGCAGGTCTACCAGCTTCGCTACTAAGTCAAGGGGGCCCTTCAAGTATGCTGGAAGTATACATGGAATCTATAATAGCAATAATAATATGGGAAATTATTCTTGGCCGTGCCAGCTACCTGCTCCCCGACAACCCCGGAAATTGCACATGGGCTCATTGAAGACGGCTGCGAACTCAACAACGCATTGTTACGGGGTCCATATAGCTTTAGGGCCGCGTAGAGACCATTATCAGTAGCACAAGTTGCGGCATTCCGACTGAGCCTCCAAGTAGCCCACACCCTATAATTGAACCCTAAACCCTACGATAAATCATGATCCGATTTTTTCCAGCTCAGGCTTAGACCACCTGGGTTACGAGCGGGTTCGTGTGCAGGGTCCTCAGAAGGTACAGAGCTTCACCTGGGCCGTAGTCTAAACTCCCTAAAGGGGGTTATATAGGGGATTATATAGGGTTTAAGTCATAACGGTTTAGGGTCTAAAGTCCGTAAACGGGGTTATATAGTAAGGGGTTATGTATGGCTTATTGATGGGCATACTAGGGGTTTAGACTATGGCTCATCTCAAACCAGTAAAGCGTGCTGTGCCCGTACTTGGCGTTCATGCTTCTGCTCCTATTGTTGTACGTGTCAACCTACTGCTCCTCTTGTTTTGAAACAGTAGCAACCTCCCACATCGAATTCAAGGAGAACGTTTGTTGGAATGTATAGGGTTTGTAACACATGCATTTATGACTTTGGGGTACGGGCAAGGTTAGACGGATGGAGACCATCTCTGTCTTGGAGTTTAATGTGGCACCCTATTGCAATGGTCCAAGGAAGGTTTGGATTTTGGAGGGTAGCGGGGACTGCGGCAGGTCCTCCTAGAGATTCCACGCTGGTTGGCTGGCAATCAGCACTACTGCAGTTCATGTCCCCCTGCATGGACCCGTGCTTCCTATACTTTAAGTGTGCATGACGAACCCACCCCGCCCCAGAATTCATTTTTGAATTCGCTCACTTCTGTGCAACATTGCTGCTGTACTTGACGCTTTGAGTTGTCCCCCTTCTTATCTGTGTACTAAGTAACCGTGAACCCTCAAAATCAAACCCTCTGTAATCTCTAGGGCTAGCTTTTCTTCGTTGCAAGTACGGTGTTGCGCGCAGGGCTGCGATGCTGCAGTTCTTGGTTTACCGTGACAGTGTGTTTACAAAATTGGGGTCCGCCTTCTACACCCCATGTTTTTATTTCTCCTTGGAGGCAGGGATCCCAATATCTAGAAACTCCTCCAACTCACACTTGGTTTCTGACCTACTGTTTAGAACTGCCAGTGCTGCGACATCTTCCAAACTAACTTGGAAACCCGTACAGCTTCCTTGTGAAGGACAGAAACCGCAATAGATGCCAGGTTGGGCTTCCATGTTAGTTGTGGATACCTTACCCATCTAAATCTCAAAGCCTAAGCTCCAATTCCAGCCCCACACTGCGAGATGGCCTTAGGCTTTTCCTCTGCGCCGGCGCTCCGTTTGCTCTGGCTTTTCAGGTCAGCTGACTGCAATCTCTCAGCGCCTGTACATGGATGCTTCACAAGAGTAGCTACACATTAAGTGGGACCCCTTTCCGTACGTCCCTAGATTCCCTAGGCGTCCCCGTGCAGCTATTCCGAAGCTCTCGCATCACGTAAGGATCTCACAGGAACTTCACAAGAAAGAGGCTCAACACATTCCCCTGTTCAGACAGACAGGAAGTCTGTTTTGTTTCAAGAGCTCGTGAAAGTTTTCTGTTGTCTCTGAATTGGCAGCAACCTTCAGGAGCATCATGGTGCCCATTGGTGCCTCCAGGATATGGGATATGTGGTCGTGCATGTATGGCTGAACCTGAAACTCAACTAATGGGAGCGTTTGCCAAGAAAGCACTGTTGACACTAGAATCCTGCATGACCCTAAGTACCCTGAACGTTAGGAACTAGTGTAGTGTGGTAAACTAAAGTTGTTCAGGACGTCTAGTGAGGCTAGTATCAACAGTAGAGATCCAAGCAGCTTCGATTTCTGGACCAGGGCCTTAAAACTAAACCCCAAACCCAAGCTCTAAATCTTATAAACCCTAAGCCTGCTTGCAGACTTGGATCCCTAGAGCAACAGTAAGGTTTAAACCTTCGAATTTAAAACATCAACCCTAAGACTAGGGGTGTTTTTGCTGATGCCCGGCGCGCATGCTTCGAGCGCGCATTGGCGCAGAAGACCAGGGTTTAGGGTTTAGGGTTCACACCCTAAACTTGAAAGCCATGTGCAGGCTCGTTATCCGAATCGAACTTATGGTCGTCTGGCCTCGGACTCAGCTTTAGTATCTTTAGCTATTATGGAACGGAAAAGAACATGGAACCTACATAGCGCTACTACATCATTGGGGGTTATATGGGGACTAGTGTAGTGATCCATTCCTTATAATGCATTGTTCGCTAACCAGAGATCAGTTTTCTGGCTTGGAGTTTAGGGCTATTCTTCTCTGCCTGAGAGACATTGAGGGTTTAGGGTTTTAGGATGTCAGTATTGTACGGTTATGGGATTAGTTAGGGAGGGTTTAGGGGTTCAGAAGCTGTGCTTGGGGTTTCATATTTAGGTTTGTTCATTCTCCGCCCTGGGAGAAATTGAGGGTTTAGGGCTGCGCAGATAAAACATTGTGACATGACCCCAAGTGGTGATGTATATGAAACATAGTCCGCTTCATTCCATTTTCTACAAAAGTGGGAAAATGCCGGCTGTAGCCAGCCGTTTGTATAGATACATTTTCAGGGTTTAGGGGTTTTCGAGTCCTTTTGTGGTACTTCTGGGACCCTCATTTTTGAAAAGCTGCAGAATTCTTTCAGGCTGATTGTTGAGCCTAAGCAACACCCATGTAGCCCGCAACACCTTAAACCCCAACCTGCACCCTATAAAGCCTAAACTAACCTAAGCCCAAATCCAATCATCTAAAGAACCCACTGAGGTCGGCTGTTCTGCGTGGGTGTCGCCCCTCGACTGTCCTAGGGCCAAGCTTCTCTACCGAATCAGCGCCGGCCGGGTGCCCCGGGAGTTCAGGATTTTGGGTCTAGACCCAATGCATGTTCACAATTTTCCGCGCAGGGGCTTTGACTTTGCGACTTTGAACACGGTGGGGGTAAGACAGTCACGTGGATAGGATTATGGGCTGTGAGGCTTCGGATTTTGCTTGGATGATACAGGACCCTGGTCTTGATATGCAAGGGGTTTCCCCTGGCTGCGAAAGGATCGTGAAAGCTGTTTGAGGTTTCTGGTGGACTTGATGGCTTGCAGCAGATCGGGAACAGATCAAGAAGCCACTGCCTTCAGTTCTGTTTCTGACTAACTGGAGATGCGCTGTTCCGGGTACCTAAATCCTAAACTGTATTCCCTAAATCCTAAACCCTTCATCCCTGAACCCTAGGCCCTTAATCCCTGAACCCTAGGCCCTTAATCCCTGAACCCTATAGCCCTTAATCCCTGAACCCTATAGCCCTTAATCCCTGAACCCTTAACAGTATGTTACATTTCGGCTTCTTGGCAAGGTCTGCCTTCCGCCATGCTGGCCAGTCTGGCTGATACCGTGGCCTTGGACCTAGTCATGTTTTAGCTGACTGGGGCTTCAGGGTTTGGGGTTTAGGGTTTGGGGTTGGGGGTTGAAGAGCCTGGCATTAAGAGAAAGAGGCAACAACTACAGTACATTTGTTATTCAAGGTATATGGTGCGTAAGGGGGAGCAGAGGAGATGTATTCAAACGAGTGGAACCTACCACCTCATGTATGTGTTAGGCTTCAGGGGCCTTTTAGGGGAGGAGCAGAGTGAATGAGCATGGAACATATCGTAGTTTAGGGTTTCGGTTTAAGGGTGCTTAAGGCAGAGTGGGACTGGGGGAGTGCATACGGAGATTTTCCTGGATTCCGGAGATCCACTCCTTCACCCCCGCTATGCACCAGTAAGTGTTGGGTGTTGGTATGGGGTCTGGGCGTTTCATGAGTGTTTGTGGGCTGGGTTCAGGGGTTGAGGATGCTCAAGTTGCTCTGCGTGCCCTAAATCCCCGGGTTTGCACAAGTGGGTGCCAAGTAGGGGAACGAACCGTGGCTTCGATGCGACATCAACCTATAATATCAGAGCTTCTTTTCATTTTCCAGTGTCAGGCCCTGTATATAGAGCCTTCTTCCACGGACAGGGCGACTTAGGAAGTATACTTTGTTTATACACCTACGTAAGCCACAGATGGTCAAGCTGATTCGTAATTTGCTTACCAAGTGCCGTGAAGCCCTAAACCCTAAACGCTGGAGCCTTCCAAATAGGCGGGTTGGACCCGCTCGATGCCCTCCTCAACAGTGTTTTCATCCTTGCCGACGTCCTCCATGCCAGGAGCTCAGGTCATCTGTTACAGGGTTGAGATATAAGTTTAGGATGGATTTGTGAAAGGCCTCTGCTGGAATTTAACCCTAAGGGTCCAAGTACCCAAATAATAGGGCTTTAGGGCCCAAATACCATTAATACTATAGTATTTGGGCCCTAAAACCCCCAGTATTTGGGTCCTTGGACCCTTAGGGTAAGTGATCCCGAATGACTGAGAAGATTATATTTGGGAGGAGGATGTGCAAACCTGGCGTCTGGAGTCCCAGTTTCCCCATGAAGTAACCCCTATAATATGTCCCTATATAACCCCCCTGTGTAACCCCTTCAAGGAGTTTACCCTAAACCCTGTATAATCCCTATATAAAGCCTTTTAAGGAGTTTAGATCCTAAACCCTACATAATCCCTATATGACCCCTTTAAGGAGTTTAGAGCCTGAACCCTATATAGTCCCTATATATCCCCCTTTAACTAGTTCAGACCCTAAACCCTATATAATCCCCACATGACCTCTGGAGTTTGGACCCTAAACCTTATAAAATCTCATATATCCCCCTTTAAGGAGTTTAGTTCCTAAACCCTATATCCCCTTGAAGGAGCTTAGACCCTAAACCCTGTATAATCCCTTTAAGGAGTTTAGATTATGGAATTCTGGCCTCCGCTAGGCCATTCGAGGTGATCAGCTTTAGCGGCTTCATGGTGTCCGGGAGTTTTAGGGTTCGGGGTGAGGGTTCGGGGTGAGGGTTTGGGGTGAGGGTTTGGGGTTAGGGTTCGGGGATTAGGGTTTGCGGGTTTAGGGTTTGGGGTTCAGGGTTTGGGGTTTGGGGTTTAGGGTTTGGGGTTTAGGGGCTAGGGCTTAGCGTGCACGGTTTAGGGAATGTGCTTTTGGTTGAGCATCTAAAATTTACTGGCGGTTAGTAGGGACTAGTGGAATATAGTCCCTACACAATCTATTCCTTCATTCACTACTGAGAACCCGTATGTACGGCACCAAGAAACAACCAGGAGCAATTCTTTTTGCGTTTACGCCAGGACGTTGAGGGTCCCATCATATCTGCGAGGAAATCATGCAGCGTGCTATCGCAGATGGGCCTTGAATCCTAAACTCTGAGCCCTAAACCCATAACTGCACGAAGCTCAAATTCTACTTCCTTTGCAGGATCCAAGCCCAAAGCCAGAATCGCCAGCATGCCGCAGATCACCTGTGGCCAAGAAGCACAGCAACAACCGAGGCCCAGCAGCACCTCCTCCATGGCCCAGTCTCTTCAGGGACAGCCAGCCGTACCACTGTCTCGTGTTCAAAACTAGACTCTCGGAAAAATGAGGGCCACTATTGTTTCGTCCCGACAGTAGGATTGTCCTATGTATACCTGTGTACATACCCCAACCCTCATGAGGTTTATGCGTGGGAGGCCTGAAAACTATGCGTTTTTGTGTTGGCGTTTGCATAGGTTGTGCAGGGTTGTGGATGTTTAGGTCCAGGCGTTGGTCTGGCAATACCACGAAACAGAGGTCCTTTGTTGACAAACCCTAAACCGTCAATCGCGCAAGGATGTTCAGATGATACTGTTTTGAGGTTGAGGTAGAAGAGGTAAAGATTTGTGGTATTGGATATGCTTGTACCAACAGTAGGATGCTCGGATGATGACCACAACACTGAGCAGCCAGTTCAGGCTACATTTTTATTGATGACGTGTAATGTAACGTTATCATGGTCCTAGATTCCATGCAGAAGTATGCCATAGGGTAACTCACATGTAGGACTCGCAATGATGTTAGTGATCCGTGTGGCCCCTACATAGAACCCTCCGCTCTTCTTGTTGGACCTGCGGCATCAGATCTTACTAACCTTAAGCCCTAAACCCTGAGCCCTAAGCCGCCCTGAATCCTAAGCGCTAAACCCTGAACCCACCCTGAACCCTAGACCGTAAACTCTAAACCCTAAACTCTAAATCACATTCTTTATGCCAGGCCTTATCTCCGGTCACTTTGCACGCCCAGACGTGCAACTCACGTTAGTTAGGGGGTCCCGGGACTCCCAGCTAGCTAAGTTGTAGGCTCCTGGCCTATGTAACTACTCTAAACTCCTTGAAAGGGATTATGTAGGGATTATATCGTGATTATATAGGGATATATGGGGTTTAGAGTCTGAACTCCTGAAAAAGGGTTATACAGCGGATTATATAGGGGACTATTATAGGCTACTAAGGGGGTAGGAGCTTTATAACTCATAGAACTAGAGGGTATCTAGACCCTAGAACCCAGTATTTAGGTAAATCGAGCCCTGGGGGATGTTAACGGTAAACTTGGACTCAAAATATCCTTTTGCAGGAGCCGTGGCAGACATCATGGATTGCCCAACCCTTAGGGTCCAAGGATCCAAAAACAAGGTTTTAGGGCCCAAATACTATAATATTAATGGTATTAGGGCCCAAAAGCCTTATTATTGGGGTCCTTGGACCCTTAGGGCTATGTTATCTCACGACTTACCAAAGATCATGGCGTAGTGCATGTTCGGGACTTCACGGGGCTCTTTGGAACCTTGTTCCCTCAAACCTATAAATCCTAAACCATAAACTGTTTTGGGGCGGCCCTCTGCCGTGAGGGCTCAGCACTTGCCAGGCGGTCCTGCTGGAGAAGAACATACCGGAGGATAGTCAGGCAGCAGCCCTACATGTTAAAGGTTGAGGATTTAGGGATTAGAAAATGGGGTTTAGGGCTTGGGAATAGGGTTTAGGGTTTCCCAACATAGGGAGTTCCTTTGAATGGGTCCCTATAACAAGGCTTTTAGCATTTCAGGAATTATACTGCGGTCTCCTTATTTTGAGAAACTACCGCCTGGATCTCACAAGTAGGGAAAATAACGTCTTTCAAAACCATAAGAAGAGCCGAAAGGTCCGTTATTCTACATATTCACCTCCCCCTAATACTAAACCCCCCCCACCCCCTGATATAACATACTCCCACTGTGGTATATCATGATATATCGAGAGCATTTAATATTAGGGGAGGTGGGGGGGTTTATTACTACGGGGAGGTGATTACTTTTGGGTGCCGGTACACCTGAAGCCTGCACGTGTCCGGTCTGTGTGGTTTAGGGATGTTTGGATTGCAGCTCAGGGGCGCAGGCTTTAGGGTTTCGGGCTTCAGCATCGGCTGCTGAGGTGTTCACAAGATCATTCCAATGTGCCACTACAAGTTTCTGGGGTCAAAGACGATGAGCCCGGTGTGGAAAGTCTACTTGTCGCCCCAACATCAGTTGGGAATGTCATTGCTTAGTTGAGATGTGGTGCCCTGCTTGTAGTACATGTCACCGAAGATCTATCTCTTCTGTCCAAAGGATGTGTAAAGAGGTTTGGCACCCCCCGCCCCCCTTTCACAGGACACGCCGATATTAAACATAATGCAATGACCCCAAACTCCTATCCTAATTATGCAGGAGTCTCCAGTCAGACATCAAGATGGAACACCCCTTATCAAGCTGCTCGAGCCGATCAAGCACCAAAATCCAGAACCCAATGCAGGCGCTCAGTGCCTAAATCAATCCGAATACAGGGCGGGATGCAATTTGAAGCTTAGGATTTGGGAGAGGGTTTAGGGTTTGTTTTTTTTAGGGTTTAGGGTTCGGGTTTAGGGTAGGGTCATGGGGACTTGTAAGTAGGTTATTTTATGTTTGATTGGGGTCATTAACCGACTTACTAAGCCCCCCTGACCCTCCAAAGCCACTGCCCGACCACTGTTTAGGGTTTAGGGTATCCTTACATTTGCTGGTCCTTTATCAGAATGGAAATGGAAGAATGCACCGCCATAGCAGCCCCTACAAAATGCCCACTGTAGCCGGCCCATCCTTGAGACACCACAGTTTTGGGGGACAAAATGCCCAATAATGTAGAAGCTTCCAGTTTCCTTTCTCCGAAGCCCTACACCCTAACTCGCAGTTTCCATTTCATTGTCCATTGCTCCAACCCTATAAGCCCTAAACCCGCAGCCAGCAAGCACAAAGGCCGACCTCAGCTTCCTGATTGACTGCTGTGCCACCTTGGCCAGCAAGTTCGGGCAGGCGCAGAGAAGGGGTTTGGGGTTTGAGGTTTAGGGTTCAGGGTTATGAGAATCTGATGCAATGCAAAAAGTGGGTGCGTGGATCTAGAACGATCACGACCGAATCCCCATATTACCATATTACAGTATTATCCCTTCCCCCTTGAACCCTAAACCTCAACCCTCCATACTCTAAACAGCACGATAGCTTGCGGCCGGATGTGTGCGCTACTGTCATTCTGAAGCGTTGCAGAAGCCAAGATAATTACCACTATTGTGGTCCTGGATTCCTTGTATCCCTTACGAGAACTTTAGTGTCGTCGGTGTCATTTTACATCTTATCTTCCATATGTTTCTTCAGTATTAACTATTTGGGTAACAACCCCTGGACCCGATATAATCATGTGTAAGCACTAGATTACCCCTATAGAATCCCTATGTAACCTTATAGATGGTCGAACCAGGGCAGGGGAATCACAGGGTACCTGAGACTTCTACATCCATGGGTCATTGTTCCGGATTAGGGGTTAAGGTTTAGGGCTTGCTGAGAAGCCCAAGAACGAATATGTATTTTCCGCTCAAAGGATATCCCTAACACAAAAGTGTTAGCCATCTGGTTGTTATGCGCCGTAGGGGTTCCAGTTCCGGGGCAAGGTTTGTATGGCTGGTTGTTTTAGCTCAGGTTCTCAGGCAAGGGTTTTGTGGCTGGTCGTTTTAAGCTCAGGTTGACCGTCCCAAAACTCACATGGAACCTCAGAAGGACTTTTCATTGTCAGCTCTTTGCAGGGGATTTTTGTGGTCCCAGAGGCAGATTCCACACACTAGTCGCTTATGTGACGTGGGAGAGCAGACGCTGCTGGAGCACTTGTCTGTCGCATTTCTTAGATGTCGTCAAGGGGCGATGAGGCTCTTTCGGCCCCTCAACCCAAAACTGTTGGTGTGAGATTTAGGGTTTAGGGCAGCAGGGTTCGGGATAGTTCGTTCCAGAGGGGACTACTGCCAATATTAGGCTTCTTGAGGTCCCTCTTGTGGTTTACTATCGTCCCTACTAGAATAGTGTCCTTTATAAGGAACCCATGTCCACTGAATTATGTAGGAAAATGGTGACTGTAGCTCATATCAAGCTTTACCCCATGTTCGGGGCCTACCAAACGCTTCCAAGCAAGCTCTCCTGAGCAACCTAGGCAAGGCTCTGCTGAGCTAAGCTCATCCCATGCAGCCTAAACACTAAACCCTTCCTAAACCCCTAAACCC
>CAJNIZ010000707.1:9099-31197 GCA_905231905.1 Symbiodinium pilosum | reverse complement strand
TAAACCCTCAACCCCTAAAGCCTAACCCCTAACCCCAAACCCCTAAACCCTAAACCCTCGGACCCTCAACCCTCGGACCAGGGCCCTTTTTTCACCGGCTTCCCATCGCGTCTAAGGGCGTTGAGAAGTGCTTGCTGCCAGAAAACAGCCTCAAACTTGGCATCAATTGCAGGATTTATGGGGTGCGGCGAAGCTTCAGGAAATTACCCTAAACCCAGGGTTTAGGGTTGAGGGTTTAGGGTACTTTGTCCGAAGAGAGACGCAGCTTCCCCCCATTAGGCCGCACTAAATGCATGCGAAGCCCGCCAATCCTTTCCGAAAGTCCGTCCTGTCTGAAACCCAAAGGGTCCATGGATGTACGTCGTTTTTTTCGTTTTTCTTAGGGTCCAAAAGGACTCCTACATATCAACTTTTGGGGCCCAGGTATACATAAAGCACATGCAATGGAACCTTTGGGAAAGTCTTATAAGAAATGCAGGACTGCGCAGGCCTCGAGCGGCCGCTCTGTGATCTACTGGGTTGCTGTTGAGGAACTTGATTTAAGTTACCATAATGGGTATATATAGTAAATAATAGGGTTTCCCCAATAGAGTAACTTAATTGAAGTTCCTTAACAGCAACCCAGTCAGGGCAAGTGGGAGAATGGAAAGTAGGTACAAGGCACCATACAGAAATGAGATCGTATACTCGTGGCATCCCTGAATCAGCGGATCCTTCCTTGACCCTGATGATGAGGCACCTGTTGCCTATCCCAATCTTGTCAGTTCTCTAAGAACTGCCTCCAAAAAGCGAAACCTTCTTGTCGCATGATGCATGGGCCGCATCATGGACTCAAAAACAATAGAACCCATGGCACAGGAACTCCAAAAAAGGGGGAGGGGGGGGGGGCGGCGCTAATTCTTGGAAACCGCCGTAACCTTCCAACGAATAAAAAAAACAACTTCCAAGTTTAAGGGCCTAAAACTAACCACATCATCTCGAGAGACTGCCAGATCCCTCGCAAAATGCCCAAGTAACATGGGTGGTTGTCAAAACTATGGTCCCTTTTTGGGTACCCCAAATACTAAGTGCCGTATTATAATAGGGATCCCAAAAAAACCATAAATTCGACAACCACCCACATAGACCTTACCGACATTATTCACTTATGGCACGATTTTTCCCAAAGCCTTATTCGGACTAATTAAAAAGGTCCCCAGCAGTATATTTCAGTCCAGGCACTGTGGTGTGAGTCCTTTTTAGATGCTCCTGGCGCCTAGGCCGCGCTTCGCAGAAAACGGTAAGGGTTTAGGGTTAGGGGTTTAGGGTTCAGGGGTTTCGATTGCTCAAGAAAAGAAAGTGGACAATGCGGAAATACTATAGGATTTAGGTTTAGGGTGCTTCATGGAAGAGCTACTGCAGGTGCTTTAGATTTAGGGTTTTTAGGGTTTAGGGTTTGGATCTAAGGACATACTGGAGGTACCATTGGCAACTCTTCAGGCCTATGCTGTCAGCACCCTAAAACCTTCTATAATCCAACTTGCCATTTCATCATTGTACACCCCTTCTTGGCAAGGCCTTGAACCCAAAACCTTACATGATGGAGTAGTTACGATGTCCTTTGCCATGTTCTTTGCCATTTGAGTCTCCATTACTGACCATGAATCCAACTCTAAGCCCAATAAGGCCCAATCCTACCTGCGAAGCCTGAATATGGACTGCTGTCTATTTCATGTTCCATTGTCTTTTCCATTTGAGTCTCGATTATTGACCCAATGCACATAACCGTAAGCCCTGGGCCATGAGTCCTAAACCCTAAACCCTAAATCCAAGCCAAGTACTGGAGCAGTTTTCATGTTGTTCCCCATGTCCTCTGCCATTTGCGTCTCCATTAGTGTGCCTAAGCCGCAAAAACCTAAGCCCTAAGCCCTGGGCCCTAAAAACCTACACAAGCCCCAAACCCTAATCCCTAATCCCTAAACACTAAACCAAGGCCTGAACACCAAACCCTAAGAACTAAACCCCTAAACCCCAAGCCCTAGTCTCTCAGGCTGGAGCATCTCGGCACTGATGTCTACCATTGACTCCTGCTAGGCTTCCTTTGGCTCGGGGTTTGGGATGCATGGGGATTAGGGATTTAGGGTTCCTAAACCCCTAGACCCTAAACCGTTTAAGGTTCCTTATAACTTATGACGAGGGCCATATCATCTCGAGGGTAGGACAGAGATCCCAATTTGAGAAATTCACCTGTAATACTCCCTCTTTCTCCCCCCTCTAAGGAGTTTAGACTATAGTTCATGAGGCTTTCAGCAAGAGGCTTTTGGCATAGTAAGGTCCCTTTCAGGAATCCTTAGGCCTTCTGCGATTGTAAGACACATCTGCTGACCTGAAAGCTTATCAAAACTAGACCTACATAATGCAAAGTAGAGACCGCCAAAATTCGTTGAAAGTCTTTCCTCATCCTGTCTAACGGCCACCCCACCGTGAGAAACTTCTACACGCACCCGCACCCCAACCAACCATGCTATCAGCATCAGGCGGCCTTGCCTCAACTACTCTTGCCATGACCATAAACCCTAAACCCTAAACCCTAAATAGTAGTTTCCATTTTCTTCTCCATTATCCCTATATAACCCCAATATAACCCTAGCATATAATACCCTATAATCCCTATATAACTTCTTTTTCCATGGAAATGAACCAGTTGCTTTGACCTGGGCTTCTTGACATGCAACAGAAACCTATCCCTGAACCTTGTACACCCGAAACCGCAACACTCTGAAACAGTAAACTGGTACTCCCTGACTCCCTGACTAAGCCTTATTATCCTCCACTTCAAGTCTCCGAGTTCTGGCTCCTGAAATTAAACTCTGGATCCCAAACACCTAGCAGATACGGGCTTACGCTCCAGGAAACGCAAGCAACCGTCCAAACCCTCTTTGAAAAAGTGGAGTACTACTACTGGAGGAAATTACAAATACCTCTACTAAGTAGCCATGGTGTTGAATGATACCATTGAGTTTAGGATTTAGGGTTTTTCTGCTCCCCAAACCCTAAACCCTAAACCCTCAAAATCAGGGCAACAGTCATCTTTAGTACTCCCTTAATGGCCCGGTGCCTGCGTGAGAAGTGTAAAAAGCTCCGCGACGGACGTGAAGGTCCGCACGGCTGGCAGGGCCTGCAGGACTTGTTGCTCTAAGGCGAAAAACCATGGGCCCCTAGTATGGGCCCTTAACCCTGAGATCCTTATATACCTATTCTATACCTTCTATGTACCGTTGAGGGTCCCAAGGGGCCCATACTTCTAACCTTAGATGTTGCTCTAGGGTTGAGGGTTTAGGGTCTAGGGTCTGGTCAACTTACCCTAATCCCGACACTCTAACCAAATCCCCAAACTGGGTTGCTGTTAAGGAACTTGCATGAAGTTGCCGTAATGCCGTAATATGGAAACTCTATTATTTACGTACTATATACCCATATTATGGTGACTTAATTTGAGCCATGGTCTAAACTCCTAGTATCCCACGTAATAGCCCTTGCAGTAGTCCCCTATATAACCCCCTATATAACCCCCTTTAAGGAGTTCAGACTATAGCTCATTTAAGTTTCTTAACATCAACCCAGTAAGCCCCACCTAATGCCCAGACCTGAAACCCTCTGAGTGCGAAGCATCTTGAGTTTGGGGCTTTTAGGGCGAGGAGTCGGGGCTTGGGCTTAGGGGTTTCAAGCGCTTAGGGTTTAGGGTTAAGGGGTTTGGGGTCCCGAGCGGGAGATGTAGGTTTGAAAGACGTCTGCCTCTGCTTGTTTTTCACCTGTTGGTTGCCTTATGGCAATCCACGGGTTATATAGAGTCTTATAGGGGTAATATAAAGAATAATGGAAAAGATAATGGAAACTTCTATATTATATGGGGTTTTATAGACTTTGTGCTTTGTGAGCATTGGGCCTTGCACTTCTGTTGCTGTGAGTCAGGTACCTGCTGGAAAAAATCAAGGTTGCACTGCTTGGGTTTAGGGTTTAGGACCATGAGGACCCAGAAAAAACATGTCAAGCATACACATGCTTTAGGGCCTATGGTTTTACCTATGACGACAGCTTCAGCTACCCATGAACATCCAAGTAGGGGCCGGGCTCCAACAAGTGGTTTAGCGGCCGAATTCATCCACTCCCCAGGAACCATCTCGGAATTCCATAGCCCCAGGACCCTAGTAGTTATGACTTGCTTTGTGGGGCTGACTGGGGATGTACCCAACTCCAATCCAGGGGGATGGGGAGGTTCGGGGTTGTAGAGTGTAGGGCATAAAGCATTTTTAATGTATCAATGTATGTGTATATGTTGTATGTGCACATGGAGTCCTATGGGCTGTGATTATCGTGCAATGCAGGAGCTTCTCGGGACAGAGGTGCCCGTGCTTGGAGGTTCAGTGGAATTCTAACCCAGTTATAACTGACTGCTACTCATAGCCCAGTTAGACATAGATTGGGGGGCTCAAGGGAGTTCTCATTCGGGTATTATGGCAGTTGTAGCCGGATTATAACTTTCATGCACCTTCAGCTGGGCACGCTAGCACAGGGGTGGTTCGAATAATAGTCCTTGAGCTGATATTGGGAGATTTCCAGAAGGTTTAGGGTTTTGTAGTCTGAGATTCCTAGAAGAATTACCCTAAGCCGTGAACCCCAAACACTACTAGACCTCAAAGTGATAATGGTAATTAACTCCTTACAGTAGGCTTCTGCTGTAAGTGCCTTGAAGTCCGTCATGTGCCACCAGTACACGCCTTGGTACCAAGTTAGGGCGGCAGGAGGGCTACGCGTTCGGCGAAGATTTGGGGAAAGGATCAGCCATGAAAGTTGAGCTGGCTAGTACTTTAAATCCTAAACCCTAAACCCTACGTAACCCCTCCCCCCCAACCCTGGAAGTCAACAAATCATTCCAAACTGCCACTGAACTTAGAGTTGGGGGTTTGAAGAGGGTTTAGGGTCCCGGGTTTAGGATTCAATCAGGGTCAGGGTTTAGGGTCCAGGGTTTAGGATTTAATTAGGGTTCAGGGTTTAGGGTTCAGGTTTTAGGGGGCTAGGGCTCAGGTTTTTTTTGTTAAGTGCTGCGTTTCTGCTCAGTGCAGCAAAGGCTAGGGTTCAGGGCCAGGGTTTAGAGGTACAGGGAGATCCTGCGCAGTCACGGGAAGGGAATGAAGGAGCGTTGGCTCGTCCTTAGAACAAGAACCTTTAGGGCTTCAGGTTTAGGGTTTAGGGATGTAGGGCTTCGGGCTGAGGGTTTAGGAATATGAGCCCCATAATGGATAATCAAATGGAAAAGAAAACGGGACATGAAACGGACACTGGTGTTGGGAAGCTGACTTTACCAAGGGGTTAGAGGTATCATCTTTTGGTTAGGCTAGGCAGGTACATTACGAAACACTAATCTTATCTAGAGAGGCAGTTGCATCGGTTTAGGGTTCAGGGATATAACTTGGGCTTCCCCTGCCTGGCTTGAACTAGACTATAACCCCTATAATCCCCTTACCTGACCCTATATGTAACTCATATATATAGGGTTAGGTAAGGGGATTATAGGGGTTTCATATAACTGTTTCCATTTCATTTTCCATGTTCTTTTCCATTTGATTGTCCACTCTTAAGGGGGACACTAGGTCAAATCATCAGATTTGCAACATGAGGGTTTCTCCCAACCTCTGGGTGCCGTTCCGCAGGCATCTAAAACGAGCATCCCATTATTTTGGGATATATGAGGGAACCCTGATCTGAGAAATACCCTGGTTGATAAGCCCTAAACCCTGAACCCTAAATCCTACACCCTGAAGCCCTAAACCCTAAACCTGAAGCCAAACATGCATCCTCTGGGCTCTTTCACAAAAGGAGGGCTGGATGCGCAAGATCTTTGATCTAATATAGGGGCCTAAATAATTACTAGGGTACCTCAAATGGAACTCAAATGATATTGGTAATTATTTAGGCCCCTGTAGTAGTCGCGGCTTAGGGTTTAGGATGACTCCTGGGATTACTTCGGAGCTGTTTGGATGCCCGAAGAAGGTGAAACATGGTGAAGCTATTGGACACGAGCCAAAAAAAAGCACAACAAAAACAATCCTTCTAGATACTTTTGGCTCCAAGCACGGAGCTTCGAAACTCTGGACCCGAAACTCTCAAACCCTAAACCCTAAACCACGAACATTTTGGTTGTTACACGTTCGGAAACCAACCAGGTTCTTGACTCAAATCCTTGACCCTAAACCCCGAGTCCTTCAAGGCCTACAATTATATGACGTTGCATAGAGGTTAATCATGTAGGGATCATATAAAAATTTGGGGGTCATAATGGAGAGTCAACATGGCAAAGACCAGGAACAATGAAATGGAAACCGGCATGATGCAGGGATTCAGGCTGTAGGGGCTCGGCAGCCATTTTGCGAAACGCCGGTGTTGGTTGCATATATGTATATATACAACTATAGGAGACTATAGGTTATTGCCTGATTACAATCTGTTTTCGCCCTACCTGGCCATAAACCACGCTGTAGGACGTGAAGTCGTAGGCAATCCCTCAAAGCCTAAATCCTAAATCCTAAACCCTAAATCCTAAATCCTGAACCTTAAATCCTAAACCCTAAATCCTACACCTCTTCATCCGGAAGGTCGCCCATCTGCAATTTAAGCAAGGGGCGGTTCTCCAAGTCCTCCCAATCCCTGTACTCATATGGGTACAGGTGCTTCCTGGGAGCAAGTGGGTTTAGGGCTAAGGGTTTATGAGTTCAGGGGCCTCCTGGGAACTTGACATCTGATTTTGCTTTGGCCTGCTGCATAACAGTCATGAAAAAGTTTGCAAGCATCCTGTAAGATGCTCCTTCTTGCCCACATTGGACGAACTTGAATGACGCATCCATTTCTTCAGGGCTCGATAATTCGGACAGCCCGTCCTTATTTGACCCCTGTAAATCCCCCCTTTAAAGAATAAAGTAAGAGGCTCAGTCAGAATCGGAGCAACCGCGAACTAGAATCGGTCGTTGCAAGTACACTTCCCTTGTCTCTATCCAGTGAGGTATGCAATTTCACGTTCTCGCAGCTATGACATACCTGGTACTTTAGAAGGCCCTGCCTGATGCCAAACTGCAGACTTCCGGCAAAGCCAAGAAGCAACTGTCATGAACCCCAAATGAAGCATCTCATCCAGTTGACCCCGGGTCTCAAACATTGATCTACGACTTTAAGTTTGTACCCTGGGGTTTGTGTCCCGAAGTTACCCTAATCCAGGGCTGTCTTCCACCTTTCAAGTATCCAAGGGTACAAACTCAGAAGGTACCAAGGCAAACTGCCCGAATTGAAGCCATGCCAAGCATCGGGGGATCGAAAATGGTTTTGATCCAATTCCTCCAAAGCAAGGCCATGAAGCTATGAAGCTAATAGTCCCGTAGATTGTCGGGGGACTTCAAGGTAGCAGAGACCGCTAAATGAGATGGGGTTTAGGGTAGGGTTTTGAAGGGATTCACGACCGAACCCAGAGTCTGTCCTAGTCGGGGGCCCTTCTGGATCTATCCGATTAGCAGAGGACATGCTTCCCGGATCCTAAGCCCTGGGACCGATTTCTGCCCTACACAAAACCTGCAAAACCTGCAGCCAAACCTGGGAATATCAAGCGAAAAACAACAACAATAGAAAAAGGAACAAGACAAGAAATAATACTGCCAAGGAATGTAGTGGTGATGACAAAAAGACAATGAGATCCAACAAGAAGACTGGTGCCCAGACGCGTAACAAAAGAAATAGGAGAAAACAAGTCTAGTAACAAGAAGAATGCGGACAAGGACAACAATAATTACAAGATTACCAGTCATAGTAGTAATACTAACAAGAACAAAACATGAGCTATAGTCTGAACTCCTAGTATCCCCCTTATCAATCCTTATAGTAGTCCCTAAACCCAACCCTAAACCCTAAACCTTCCCTAAACCCTCAACCCTAAACCCGAAACCCTAAACCTTTATAATCTCCTGTAAGGACTTTGGGCTATGGCTCATATTATCAAAGCAAGAACAATAGCTGCACACCTCACAACTTGAACAAAAATCACCCCAAACCTCGTGGATTCCCCTCCTACCCCCCAACTCTCACCCCATACGAGGGTTTGGGGTTTTAGGATGTTTTAGGGTTTTAGGGTTTAGGTTTTAGGGCTTAGGCTTTAGGGTTTAGAGTTGAGGGTTTTGGTACCCCCTTGCTTCGCCTTCATCCTCCAAACTCCAGAGTAAACAGGGGGAACCTGGCAGGAGAGCAGGGGAATCCTAAACCCGAAGCCCTGAGGCGAGGGTAGCATACAGAGGCTGGGTAGGCCCTAAACTAAACCCTAAACCCTAAAACCTAAACCCCCAAACCCTATACCGCAAACTCAAACCCTAAACCCTAAATCCCTAAACCCTAAAACCTAAATCCCTAAAACCTGAACCCGACATCCCTAAACCTCAGCCAGCCCGGGGCCTATCATTAGTGCCCAGCATTGTGAAGGTGTACCTGGTTCAAGTTGGAGAGTTTCGGGTTTAGGGTTTTGGGGTGTAGGGGGCTAGGGGCTTAGGGTTTAGGATTCCGCTATTAAGAACTGTACGGTTGAGGGTGTATGGCTTCAAGAGTGCGGGGCTTCTATCCTTTGCTTGGGGTTTGATCTTTTGCAAAAGAACCTATTCGGTTTAGGTTTCAGGGTGTCAAGTTTGCGGTTTCGGGGTAGAATTGTAGTTGCATTCATTCTTTCGGTTTCGGAACGGTTCCGGCAAAAAAGGATATTGGATTTTGACCCAGGTGCAGTGGGGTGTCTGGCACGAACGTTGGGAAGGCCATGTTGATCCAGTCGTAGAATGCCATCCTCAGAGAGAGTATCAAGGCAATCTGCGGAACAGGCGCGCGAAAAAGCTTATTCAGACAAGGGGTTTGGGGTTTTCAGGTGGGTTTAGCATGTGGGTGATTGGTCCCTTTTTGGGTACCCTAAATATTAGGTGCCGTATTATAATAGGGACCCCAAAAAGGGACCATAATTTTGACAACCACCCATGTGGGGATATTACCCAAGTAGGTACTGGAGTATCTTACTGCATGCTAGAGCTCAGTCTCAACGGAGCTGTTGGCTGAATTGGCTGTTGCTTTCGGGCTTAGGGTTGTGGAGTTTCATCAGACCTCTAGCTGCCAACTGTCAAGCTAGTCCTGGTCAAAAGTTCCAAGAGAGACCTTTGGGCTCCGCCCTTTCGACCACTGAATGTCCGGAAACCCATTGGACCTACTGCATACTGGGAGGATTTTGATTCGGTACCCCCCCGGCCCCCGAAATTAGGACCGTATCAATATTACATGACCCTTGTGAGGTCCTACTTTTTCAAGGGTGGGGCTACCAAATCTTTTCACTACTACACCAAATGCAATCGTCGCCTCTCGGTTACATTGCTGGAACTTGTCTGGTCTGCCACCCAGGTGTCGTCTGTAACCAGTCATACGGGTAGTAGACTCCTGCCAGGCATATGGGACTCAGCACTCTCAAGCCAAACTTTCGTAAAACTACTCTGGATGAAGGAAATCTTGCACCACTTGATACAGCCCATGCCCCAATAATTACAGAGCATGGGCTTTCCTAAGTGGTGGTGGAAAACACTGCGGCATCGTCTTTTGATGAGCCCTATAGCGTTAGCATTGATTTCCCGGGGGAGCCTTAGACTGCATTATTCGGGGTATCGGTTTAGGGTTTAGGGTTTCGTGTAATTAGGGATAACAGCCTTTTATTGGAAATACCGGCACAGGAGTTTCCGGAAAACAGAAGGAGCCCTAATTGCAGACCCCAAGGTGTCATGCTTGTACGACTTGATTCTCCATCATCGGGGTCATATCCCTAAACCTTATGATCCCGAAACCAGACTCCCTAAACTCTAAACTCTAAAGCCAAAAACCCTTATCTATATAAATGCTATCCCCTACACCCTAAACCCTCCTGAAACCACCTAAGGCCTGCGGACCCACCCTAAGATTCCCTAAAACCTAAACCCTAGAATTTAGAATTGTTTTTAGGGCTTAGGTTTTAGGACTTACGGTTTAGCACTAAATGGTGGAAATCCTCACATGGGCATCTCTACCCTTTCTTTCGTCTAAGGTCGCTGCCGCAGGAGAAGGCAACTCAACGGGCCCCCGGCTTAGATTGATAGCACTTTTACTCTTTAAGGTTGAGTGTTTTTTAGGGTGTAGGGTGTGTAAGGTTTAGTGTTCAAGGTATTAGGGTTTAAGCTTCATAGTGTGGATCAGGGCCAGGGTTCAAGGTGTTAGGGTTTGAGGTCTAGGTTTATGAGGTTAGGGTTCAAGGTGTAGGGTTTAGGGTTTTAGTTCTAGGGTTGCTTGCCATGTTTTGAATGAGACCACAAGGCCCCCCAAGCTATAGTGAGATAACCCTACACCTAAAAGCTGTGGGGATTCTAGTCTAACATCCCCTTGATGTCTTCTGAAAGTAGTGAGACCCTTTGAGGACCCAAGAAGTACGTAAGGGCCACATGGAGGTTGATTTCACAAACTCCCACACAGGGCCCAACTTTGCCCTGCACAGAGCTTGTTTCGCAAAAAGTTCAGGGGTCGGTTTCTGGCTCGGGTTTGAGTTGAAACTGACTTTGAAAGGATCAAGGATATCTCCAGTTAACTGTGAAACAATCAGTGCCTCAACCCCACGTAAACCTACCCTAAACTTCGACACCCTGCACGTAGACACTGCTGTATAGACCTGAAGCACCTACCCACCTAATTCTTTAAACGCCCCAACCCTAGCCACTTACACCGTATTCCCCTCAACTGTATGGTAGGTTGGCAAACTCGTGGTCCCTCTTTGGCACTTTGGATCCCTATTGCTATAGTCCCGCCCTTAATGTTTATGGTACGCCCAAAGAGACCATAGATTTTCACAACCCCTCATATTCCATGAAACCTTAAATCCCAAACCCTAAATCCTAAACCCCAAGCCCTGGACCCACCCCCAAAAAAAGCCTCAAATCCTGTAAGCCTTAAACCCTAGATCCTAAACCCTAAATCCTAAACCCAAAACCCCAAACCTCTGATTTCTGAGCGACCAGGACGCCGTCTTTGCCTCGCGGCCTCGGCTGTTCCGGCGCACATCGGCGCGGCCATGACGCGGCTGCTTACAAAGGTTTAGGGTTAAGGGTTATCATAGGGTTAGGATGAAGAGATAATGGAAAAGAAAATGAAAACTACCTTGCAGGGTTTAGGTTATCATAGGGTTATGATATAGAGATAATGGAAAAGAAACTGGAAACTACCATGTAGGGCTTAAGGTTTAGGGTTATCATAGGGTTATGATATAGGGATAATGGAACAGCAAATGGAAACTACCATGTAGGGTTTGGGGTTTCGGGTCTAGAGTTACAGGGGTTTAAGGTGTAGCGCTTTTAGGTTTAAAGGGTTCACTTAAAGGTACCAACCATGGGCCACATAGGCCCCTACCTGCTTATTGGGTCTGAACTATGGGACCTGAATAGGGTTTGTTGAGCTTTAAAGGGTATTCACTTAGGCATGTAAGGAGTTCAGGATCGTACGCCCGTACTCCGGGCCCATTCTTAGGTTGGCACGATATATGGGCGGTCCATGATAAAGCGATACCGTTCGAAGGGGTTTCAGAGGGTGATACAGAGAGATGTCGGGGAATATGGGGATTAGTAGGGTTGAGGTGTTCCAAACGAAGGTGGGCGTATGAACGTTTCGGGTGCATATTTTTTGACTAGCATCAGTAGATCTTGGGGGTATACGAACAAAGGAACGGGAAAGGGGATGATATCTACCGTAGGCTTAGGGTAAGGAGTCAAGGAAGAGGCATGAAGGATAAACATTCCGAACCCCAAACCCTGAAACGTAAACCCCCAATCCTAAACCTTAGACCCCTGAACCCTCAACCCTAGGAAACCCCAAATCCTAAGCCTTAGACCCCTGAACCCTAAACCCTAGGCCCGATACCCAAACTTGTATCTCCACTCGCCACAAACCAGAAGCAAGGCTGATGAAGCGCGAGCTCTCGCCGACACTTTGGGAGAGCCGCTTGGCCCATGTGCGCTGTAGGATTTAGGGCGTAGGGGGTGTTATATTACATAGGGGAGTATTTAGGGGAGTAAAGTAGGGGTTGCGAAGGGGGATACTACGAGTTTAGACTATAGCCCATGTGATGGGATGTCTTGTAGGCTTAGGGTTTAGGGTTTCAGAGTTTAGGGTTGCGGGTTAAGAGCTTGGAGTTTAGGTCTCAGGGTTTAGAGTTTAGGATTAAGGGTTTGGAGTTGAAGTTTCATGGCTCAGAGAGTAGAGTTTCCCTAGGGCTCCAGTTACCGACATAAGGGGTTCTGGGTTCTATATACTCTATATAGTTACAAAGCCTAGTAACTTACTAATTACTTAGGTAACTGGGAGCCCTAGGGTTCAGTACGGGTTGACTTCGCTTTCACGCCAAGTTAACCCAAAACCTAACACCCTAAACCTTAACCCTAAACCCCAAAAGTATGTAAAGTAAGAGCCCTCAACCCATATAAATAGCCATAAAGGCCAGTATTTTACATACTTTTGGGGTTTAGGTAAACCCTAAACCCTAAACCCAAGTTAACCCTAAACCTTAACCCTGAGCCCCCTTGCTAGGATGGCGTGGCTCCTGCGAACCTCGGTGGCCCCGAGTACCGGCCTGTCCGGCCAAGGCCCTGGCTGAACTCGGTTTAAAGGTTAGGGTTTAGGGATTGGGTTTAGGGTTTTAGGGTTTAGGGTTTAGGGTTTTAGGGTTTTAGGGTTTAGGGTTTAGGGTTTTAGGGTTTAGGGTCGAAACCCTAAACCCTAAATCCAGAGCTCCCCTACCTTTTCGAAACTCCTTGAGGAGGGTTACATACTGATTTTATTGGGGAATATTACCCTAAGTACCTAATATGCATATACTTACCCAACCTATACTATAATTACTATTACCCAAAACCCAAGTACCTAATTATTGGGTACATGGGGGTTATATACAGGGCTTTTGGATTTCGGGATGAAAGAGGGTTGAGGGTGTTCAGGATTGAGGGTGTTTAGGGTTCAGGGTTGATTGAGGCTGTTTGGGATTTAGGGTTTAGGGTTTAGCGTCGAGGGTGTTTAAGATTCAGGGTTGAGGGTGTTTGAGATTTAGGACTTAGGGTTGAGGGTTTGGTTTTTTCGTGTTTAGGATTAAGGCTGCTGGGGATTTAGGATTTATAGGGTTGAGGATGGTCGGGGTTTACAGTGAGGGCTCAGGATTGAGGGCGTAAAGGATTTCGGGTTCAGAGTTGCTGGTGCTTGGGGTTACGCATCTAGTGTTAAAGGTTTCAGCTTAACGGTCTAGGATTTAGGGATTGTATGGGGTAACAATTGTTATTGCTGGGTTGGCGGGCTCACTTTGGGGTAGGGGATTATACTTTTGCAGCACGCTTACTGCCCATATTAGCCGTTAAACCTCCAGCCCTTGATGAGGGTTTAGAGTGCAACTCCTGAAGTACTATACTCCTCAAGGCCTCAACTCCCCAAGGAGCCCAAAAACCCCCCAATCAGGGAATACTACGGCAACCACGGGGTTTAGGGTTCAGGGCTTAGGTTTGGGGATCCTAGTAGCGTTTAAGGTATACAAGGTGTACTGGTTGAGATGGCATTAATACAGGGGGTGACAATAGCACTTCGTTGCCGGGCCGGAAAAATCCCGGACAATCAAATTTGCTTTCTAACAAGTTCGGAACCCGAAAATATCTGAACAAATCCCAATCGCAATAATAAACGGGTGGCAACCATTGTATTGTCCGGCCGGAAACGTCCCGATTTTAATCGATTCCCTCTTACTTGTCCTACTATAATATTACGAGTTGCACTACCTGGTCCTACCCATGTCCCCGTCATTTATTATTGCGACCCGCCCTTCCCCCCCCCCCTCCGTTAACCAAAAACGCAAAACAAGTTCTGGGAGTGGATTTATTACTGTCATCTCAACATTAGACGTGAAGGTTTTTTTGAAGCAATAAATAGTTGCCATTTACCTTTCCATTCCTCCATGATGTTAAGCCCCGAAACTCCAGATACCCTCAACTCCCCTACAACAACCCACCCACCACCACCACCGCCGCCGCCGCCACCGCCAAAAAACATAAGATGTATAATATGACAAGAAGATAATAAAGCTAGTGATGATAAGACTACAGTGTGATCGATGTTAACAGTCATGCGGAATAAATGTAAGAAAAGTCACGAAAACACACAGCAATCCTCTGTTCAAGGCAATAACAAACACCCAAAGATAGAACAGTACCATGGTGCTCCAGGACGCGCAGGTTGCCATCCGGACCAAGCGTGGCGTGGGGGAGTCTTGTTTTCTCAAGGAGGTGGAGTTAAGGACTTAGGGTTTTACTTGCGCTCCCCCAAAGCAACATGGAACCTGAAGACGGCTACCATCTCTTTTAGAGAGCTCTTTGGGTTGCATGTTAGTTAATGGATAATAACCTTTGTGATGTCGGTTGTTCTTCTCCGTTTTGTGGTGTTGGGCGTTTTGCTTTGGGACTTTGAGTGTGTCTGTCGGGTGTGATTTGTTATTTGTTGCAATGTCTGGCAGCTTCAAAACATGCACGGCAGAAGTGAAAAAGCGAGCGTGTGGAGACACGACGAAGAATCGACATGCCAGTACACAAGGCTTTCGAACAACCCCGCACCAGTTTTAGCAACAAACTGCCACCCCATCTCTTTAACACTGCTCGTCCTGGTCGCCTTTGTTGCCATCGGCATTGTGCAACACCAAACTTACTGGGGTTATGTGAGGATTACACCCTATATAACCCCAGTTTGCATCTCGCGTCCCATGTTCTTTTCCATTTGATTCTCCACTATGGGGGGGGNNGGGCTGGAGTGCTAGTGCAATGCAAGGATCACTGTACCAGTCCTCGTGGACCTTCGTGCCCTTCTCTTTGCCACGGCGTCGCGTGGCAGATGTCAGGAAATTTCGAGGAATTCAGGGTGTTGTGTCTAGGGATTGGGAGCTCATAAGGGTTGTACACTTGCTCACTTTCAACGTCCTTTCCAATTTGACCCTCCATTATTTGGGGGTTTTTCAGATTGAATCATTGTGGGTAGAGTTTAGGGAAGGGACAAACTGGCAAAGAAGCCTTGAATTCTCCACACCAGAGTTTTCAAGCATCTGACGTGCTGATCTACGGGGAGATGGGCGCTGTTGTATTTGCTTAGCTTTCTTGTTCATCATCATTGGTGTATGTTGGGTACTGTCCCCACTCTGTAACAGTTGGATAATATTAAGAATATAGTTACACATATCCCTCAACATGACCCCGAATATAGACTGTCACAGTATAAGGTGAGGACAATACCCAGGGTCTATGTAGATTTGGAGAGGACGAACCCTCCTGATAATCTGGTATGGGGCACCCTAAGCCGTAGACCCCAAACCTTTGTCCACTGGCCTTTGTTCAATGGGCTTGTAGTGCTCTTTTTGCAAGGTTTCTATGAAGGCCATCTTAATTTTGAAGCCCAAAGCTCTCAGAGCCCTTACGCTGACTCCGGGTAGGTCTATCTCTGGGGTTGAACGGGGTCCTTGCATTTCTGAAGAAAGATATCAGGTGGCCGCATGGTAGCCGTGCTAGTTTTGGGAGGGTAAAGTTTTACGGTCACAACATGTTTACTTGGGCCTCCGTGGTTCTACGGCGGAGGCTCTTCTCGATTCCAGACGTGGCCCCTTACAAGTGAGTAGTATTTTATTTGGGGATACTATGGTACCCAATATAGAATAAGAATATATCCTCCTTTTGGGGCATAGTATTTTATATAAGGACTATTATCTGATAAACTAGGTTCAACCAGCAAGAAAAGCATTACTCAAGTGTCCTAGCATGTCAAGAGGCGCGGGGCTCGTGTTACCTTAGGCTGGGCTTGTTTTAAGGAACTTAGTTTAAGTGACTATATCCAAGAAACCATTTCAATTGCCATATGTTCCCGTTATGGTAACTTAATTCATGTTCTCTAACACTAACCCAGTGGATGATTGTACGTAGATTCCGTGTGGTCATACAAGTGTATACATCCTCAAGCTCCTTAAACCCTAGGGTTTAGGGTTCAGGGTTGGGGTCTGCTTGCTTTCCCATGTGAACATGATGTACATGATGGTCTGTCCCCCTACCCACTACCAGTAAAGACAATTTCGATTGCAGATGGGCTTAAGATTTTGTGAGCGGAAGGCTTAAACTAGAGGATGTGTATACAACATGGGCCCTGTAGTAAGACTAGGACCATAAACAGACCCTAAGCTATAACCCCAGGAAGGAAATTCTGCATGTAGCTCAATTGGGAACTTATCAGGCCAGATTCCGCATGTTTTTTCTGTAAGCTGGGACAGCTCGTTCATTTCCGCTGGCAGGAGTATATAAGAGCAATCCCCTGGTCGCTGTGTATTGTGCCGATCCACTGTAATGCTGGTTAAGTTGAAAACCATGTACCTTTTTTACCATTAATACTAGAACCCCCACAGGAATATCACACACCAAGAGTCAGACGTGCTATTCGTATCCCAACGAGGAACCAGGACATTGGCTGTTCACGGCGGCGCAGCACCCTGACCCTAGACCCCTAAGCCTGAAACCCTAAACCCTAAATCCTAAACCCTAAACCCTAAATCCTAAACCCTAAACCTTAAATCCAAACCCTAAAGCTGGCTGGGATAGCGCAAGGACGTTGTTCACAGACCACGATATTGAACAATGTCTCAAAGCTTTGGCCGTCCCTCCTACCACGATGATTACGACTGCGACTACGACTGCTGCTGCTACTACTGCTGCTGCTACTGCTACTGCTACTACTGCTACTACTGCTGCTACTACTACTACTACTACTACTCGCACCACTACGTACAACAAGTACTAGTTCACTAGTATTGGCACTCGCAATGCGAACAGTACCAAGAAGAAAGCATCACTGCAAACCATTTTTCCGGTGACAGCCATTTAGTCACGAAGCCCTAAACCCTAAACCCCTCTTGGAGGGTCAGGGGGGACTTAGTAAGTAGGTTAATAGTCGGGATAAGTGGTGTTACTATATGAGTTACGTGGGTTATTAACCTACTTACTAAGTCCCCCTGACCCTCCAAGTAGACCCTCAGCTCAGGGGCCTGGGAACTGCTTGGCTCCCACTCTCACTCCCCACGCTGGGCTTCTGGTCGGCAAAGGTACTCTGGTTAAGGGTTTTCCTGATCCCCACAAGTATGTAGAATAGTGGCCTTTTGGGCTACGTGTTGGTGGTTTAGGCTATGATATACGGACTATTGGCGTTCAGGTACCCCTTATCTTTCTACCCTCCCCCCAACATGGAACTTTCAAAGGGGCCTCATAGGGATCATATCCGTGTTATGTTGAAGATTGTCTGTACCCAAGAGGGGTTATTACATAGGATGCCATTGTAGTAATTTCAGGAACCAGGCACCCAGAATGCAAGCCGAAGCAGGAGTTTCTCACAACAATACTTGTATCTTAGGTGGACCCCCCACCCAGTAATAATGACTATAAGGGATAATAGGGATTATTTTAGGGTCCTCTTGTATTCTTATGATAGCCACGATTACAGGGTGGGGGGTCCTCCTAACATGTATCATTCCTGATCCCCTGATTACCGCCGTTGCTCATCCCCCAGGGTCCGTAAGGCCTTGTCAGTAGACTTTACAGACACCGGGTGGGCTTCCCCGTTAGTTTTCATTAGCTAGGCAATACAGGTTTGGACCCCAAAGTATGTAGGGCAGTAGCCTTGTTTCATTCTTTTTCGGTGTTTTACTTGCTTTTAAGGTTGTAGCATATTATATACAAGTATATCTCTCTCCTAGACCCCTAAACCCGAGATATCTATACACATTCTGACATGTAGACCCCCCTAAACCGTGAACCCTAACACCTACACACACATATATGTCTATATTTGCACATGTATCAGAAATAAGTACTTGCACCCTCCGACTAGCAAGGAAGTGTGTTGCTGGCCAGAATATTGACTTCTGGACGACCGGCTCACCCAGAGAGGCTAATGGGATAGAGGGTTTTGAGGCTTAGCTATTAGGGTTATGGGGGTTTTAGGGTTTAGGGTTTTGAGGCTTAGGGTTTAGGGTTATGGGGCTTAGGTTGTAGTTTTTTTGTTTTTTTTCTCGGAGGGTTCAGGTTTGAGGGTTGTTTGAAGGGTTAAGAGGGTTCAAGGCTGGGGGGTTGTTTAGAGCGTTGGGCGGTTTGGGGTAGTCGAGGTGTGGAGGTTTCAGGATATATCTGAACCTCCCAAATACTTATTCAGGATTAAACATATTATATAGCCATATTTTTGGGATTAGTTGGGCGTCTGGGGACTTCCCCCAGTTCGGAGCCCCATGTAGCAGTAGTCTGCGAAGTGCCCTGTTTGTCAGGTTCCGTGTTCGTTTGGGAGGTTGCAGGCTTGGTGTAAGGCCTGGGGGATATGGGATTTACTTGAATCTCCCAACTAGCCATCAGAGTAGCCGATATGGCCGTCATCTTGGGGTTAGGGCCATGATGACGAGTAGTTGGGAGGTCCAGGAACATGTATTTATATACATACATGTGTATATACACACTACACACATACACACGCTTAAGAGCGGCAATTGAGTCTTGCTTTGTAGGGATACGTCCCAAGAAATCAGGTAAGGTGTTGTGGTCCTCTTGGTGGTAGTCACAACAAAAATCAGTTCTCGCCCCAAGCACCGAAACAAACACCACTCGCCAACAGGGAGGGGAACTAATTAGCTAAACGATAATGTCCACAATGAATACGAATGAGAAAGATGAGAGGAAGGACAAGAAGAGTCATAGGCATACTGGCATGAAGAACAATGACTAGTTGTTTTGCTCATCCCGAGTCGATCCCCATAAGTATCCTTGCAGAATCCCATACACCCAAACCCTAAACCCTATACAACTCCATATGAGTAGTTTTTATTTGGGGATACTATGGTACCCATCCTCCTTTTGGAGTTTTGCATTATAGTATTTTATACAAGGAATATAGTCTTACTAGGCTCAACCACCAAAAAAAACACTACTCCATTTTACTCCCCACAGCAAGCCCTCCCTCTTAGAATCCCTCTTCAGCCGCCGTGTTTCCATGTTCATCCCCATTTCACTCCTTACGTCGATCCGCCCCGTTTCCTTCCAAAAACCTTAAACCCTAAACCATCCTAAACCCTAAACCCTATGTTTCAGCAGGTGCCCCGAGGGGTGATGCACACCTACTTCACCAATGCGGGAGATCCGCAGGCATGGCTTTTTCCGGGGTCCAGGCTTTGTTTGCTTTAGGGTTTAGGGTTTAGGGCTATGGTTTATAGTCCCCCTTTCGTAGATAGAACTATAGGGGTTATATAACAATGGAAAAGAAAACGAAAACTACCATTTAGGGTTTAGGGTTTAGAGTCCCGCATAAGTAGATAGAGAAACCCCTAAGGGAGAATCAAATGGAAAGGAAAATGGAAAATGAAAGCGAAACTAGGGGAATGTAGTCCCCCTTAAGTAGATAGAATGCGGTTTTGGGTATATTATGATAAGATCCCCATATACCCCATATTCTATCTACTAAAGGGGGACGATAGGCTGCAGGGGCCCTAAACCCTAAATTTTGCACGGTTTACGGGATGGGGGTCTGTTTAGTAATTTAGGGGTGAGGATGAAATTGTTAATTGGGGTGAAGGGCTAAGGGTATTGGGTTCAAGATTTGGCTTACGTATATCTGTCCTCCTTGCCTTTCGAACTTGCAGTTGGAACCCGGAAGTTGGAACCCTTTGTTCTTGGGTTGAGGGTTTAGGGCTTGGGGGTTAGGGTTTTAGGTTTTAGGGTAAGGGAGACCTGCACTGAAGCGCACGATTGAAGATGGCAGCTTGATTGGCCCTACCGTCCGTAAACGGCGAGCTCTAAAGGTTGAGGGCCCAAAGCCAGGCATTCTCATCCCTAAGCGCCAGAGCTTTGGCTACATGACAAATTATGTGGCAGCCTGAACAGTTTTCAAAGTTCTGGTCCTAGAACCCCTGTGTTTAGGTACCTCAAACAGACCTCCAAATGACATGGCCATGGCTGCAGGACATAACGACGCATACCCTTCCTGCCTGGAAGAAAGCGCTTCGCTGCATGGGAGGTTTTGTTTAGGGTTTAGGGTTTAGGGTTTTAGGGTGTTAGGGTTTAGTTTTTTAGGGTTTAGGGTTTCGGGTGTAGAGATCACAACCCTAAGCCTTAAACGTCTCGCTCCAGTAGTCTCTACGGGGATATCTTGAGAAAGTCCCAATGGAGGTATTATTGCAGAATTCTGGATTTCGGGTCAGATTATGGTCCTACTCTTACTGCTGGACCCATTGTTTGTATACACATCCCCTAGGATGGGCCTTGGTCCCCGCCCACAAAATCTTAAGCCAAACTGCAGGCGAGATTGCCTTTACTGTTAGTGGGGACGGGGACACCCGTCATATACATCATGCAGACATATACAGATTGCTGAGGGAAAGAAAGCAGACCCCTATAGTTACTATAGTTAGGGCTTAGGGAGGCTTGACGGTTCATAACTTTTGTATGACCACCTATGTCCCTACCTGAAATAAACTAAGCTCACGTGAGCTCTGTGGCTCTTGAAGCTTCAGCCCGAAAAAGCCATGTCATGTGCCCCAGAGTCAACATAACCCAAAGTGATACTTTAGACTTCGGGGCCCTGGCCCAACATAGGTGTTATCTACAGACTCAGAGACCCCAAGCCTACACCCTAAACTCAATCCTACCCTGTAAAGGCAGCAGGCCTTATCACAGCCCACTTGCCCCTGATTTGCTATACTCAGCTACCGCCTTGGGTTAAAGCTCAGTTCTGGGTAGCCACCAGGACCCTCCTAGTACCCTTAAACAGGGCTATATGGTCCCTAACAGCGGGTATGTAGGTCCCAATAAGGGTAGTTGGAGGGTCTAGGTAGGCATGCTAGCACCGTAAACCCGAAAACCCTAACCCCTAAACCCTGAACCGCGTGCTAAGGCATGGGAACGAGCGGGCTGGGCCACTCGCGTTCTCACCATCGTGGCCCGGCTGGTATCCATTGTAAGGGGTAATGGGCCAAGGGTTAGGCTTAATGCCTAATGAAAAAGCGGATGTCGTGGTAGCCACGATGGATAATTCTGAAGAATAGGGCCCGAAAACATTCCCCTATTCCCTAGCACCTCTTTCCTGGAAAGTCTAAGCCTCAGATACTGTCCCGGTCAGTAACAGCTGGATAAAATTCATAGATGTTTTTCTATAGCCCTTAATGTGACCCCTAGTATAGACTCGTACTGGTAGGGGGCAGTAGCCAACTTGAAATTCTAAACCCTAAACGCTCGTTCCTGTAAACACTAGAAACCACATCGTCGCCTCCGTCTTCAGCACTCGCAACTGGGCCCTAAACCCTAAACCCTAAACCCTAAATGCCAGGTCTCAGGCTTGGCAATGCTTTCAGGGACCCTGGACTTACGCAATGTCATGTCTAGGAATATATAGTACTAGTTCACTATGGATAAGCAGGGGTTCGTAGAAATGTATGGTTTTTGCAGGGCTGTATCCCCTTTATAAGCCCTCTATTGGAACCCTTGGCAAGCAGGTTCCCAAAGAGTGACCCAAGGGTCCAAAACAAACTTGCCGAGGATGACCTAAACGCTAAACACCTCCAACCCTAAACCCTAAAAATGTCCCTAAACCCTAAACCTTGAACCCTAAACCCTAAAAATGTCTCTAGACCTTAAACCCTAAACCTTAAACCCTAAACCCTAAAAATGTCCCTAAACCTTAAACCTTAAACCCTAAACCCTAAACCCTGAAATGCTCTAAACCTAAAACCCTAAACCCTAAAAATGTTGCCAAGGATGATGCAAAGACGTCACCGAACTTCACAAGCTTCTCCGATGAGGTGGCCTTGATGGGTAGGAATTGCAAGACCCGGAGTTTAAGGTTTAGGGTTGAGGGTTTAGGGTTTAGGTTTTAGAGTTTCAGGTTTAGGGTTTAGGGTTGAGGGTTTAGGTTTTAGGTTTTAGGTTTTAGGGTTTAAGGTTTAGGGTTGAGGGTTTAGGG